>JACMII010000105.1:28730-40343 GCA_014805405.1 Bunonema sp. RGD898 | reverse complement strand
GCGACGGGAGTGCTGCTCGAAGACTTCCCGTCCAAACTGCAGTTTACACGATGTTGCATCGAATCGCTCTCGATCAACGGCATACCCGCACTCCGTGGCCTCCTTGTTTTGGGTGGTTCGCAGCAGCGAGAGGAAGGATGAGGACGATGCGCCGAACGGAGTGCAGTACGGCAATTGCTGTTGCTGTTCGCCTATCATTTCCGTTTCTCCGTCTGGGCGCTTTCCACGTGATTCACTTACCATCTTCGCTGGTAGTTGAGTCATCGGACGCGGCCGGCGATTGGCGTCGTCGCTCTTCCTCGTTCTCCTTCGACTGGTTCCCGAGTCGAAGTGCGGCTGCAGCCGCAGCAGCAGCAGCAGCAGCGGCGGCCAGTCGTGCCTCCTGTGAATCGATTGAAGAAGGCTGTGGGGGAGGTGGCTGTCTACCTGCGAGGCGACCAACTTCTTGACGGTCAAGTCGAGCGCCGTGCCGACTGCGGTTGTTGCACTTGCCGCTGTTGCTGCTACACCCCCGTTGCCGGCGGTGATAGTCGTCGTGGATGGGCTAGTCTCGGAGAGGACACTGCAAGATTCCCCCCTCATGCGTGCGTTGCTTGCTCTCTGTCTTTGGTGTCCGTCCTTCCCCCCATTGAATGGAGATTAGCGAGAAGGTGTGCTAGCTAGTCGAGTGGAGAGGGGATGGAGACGCGCCGAGAAGAAGACGCGGTGGAAGAGGGCCCCCTTGTGCTGCTGCTGCGTCTCTCGCTGGACTACGGTACCTGTGCTCGTCTCTCTCTCTCTCTCTTTGCGAGGCCCTCTTCTCTCCTGCTGCCTCCCACGCGACGACGACGACGACGGCGGCCGCGGCGGCGAGCGGCGACGGCTCAATCCACTTGTGTGTGTCGCTCTCTCGAAGGTAAGAAGATGCCGCGCGCGCTCGCTCGTGCCGTTGTTGCCTCTCTTGCTTCCCCTTTGGCCGCACGTCAAGCAGCTGTCAGAGGAGAGGAAGCTGCGCGCGCGCGCTCTCCCTCTCTTGGCATACACAGGAAGTGAGCCCGGTCCAATTATCTCCCTTTCTCTCAGAAGCTGCAGCAGCAGGTGCGGCTAGCATCCGGAAGGAAGGGAAGGAGGAACGACGCATTGCTGACCTGCTGGACTTGGGCGACACGCTGCTCTCGCCGTCGCTGCTCGCCTGTCGCTGTTGTTGCGGTTGCTGGGAAGACGACTGCTGTTGCATGGCGGCAGCGAGATGGTGGTGACCGAACACTGAAAAGCCAGCGATCGTCTGAAGTCTCAGTAGAGAGTTGCGTACATGAGATGGATGGCGGAAAGAGACCGCCGCCGCACGTTTGGGCTGTCGCTCCTCCGGCAGGATTCGAGGCGGACGCGGACATCAAGAGTTGCCAGTACGCGAAGAGCGGGTTTGACGCGAGCGAACTTGCTGGAGCGGCTGCAGACAGAGAAGCAGGCGATGATGATGATGCTGCTGCTGCTGCTGCTGGATTTGGAGTTGTCGCAGCGGTCAGGAGTGTCCAAGGCGCGGCGCCGTCCCGCAGTTGCAGAGCCATCTCGCAGACGGCTCGATGTTTGGTGAGCGAGGCGTGCGAAGGCAGCGTCTGGGAGCAGATCGAACAGCTCCAACCCTCCTGCACATCCCTCGGGTTTCATCGCAACGATAGGGAAATGAGATGATACGAGATGGATGCGTCGATGTCGGCAGAGATTGGAGAACTGCGTGTAGGCGCGGTCGCACTGTCCGCACCGGAACGGTTTGCCGGCACTCGGACCGCCGACTGTGGCGGACTGGACGTGAATGTGCGAGTGCTGTTTCAGACCGCTGCAACGAGACGCACTGATGAGGAGAGCGCAACTACGGTAGAAGAGGGGAGAGAGAGAGCGAGGGAAGGGGATGCGCCCGCCGAGAGAGGGAGATGGCCTCGAGGGCAGGTGGACTTGAGCAGCGCCCGCTGCAACTCGATACACAGAGCGAGGAGATGCGGTGCGTGCGTGTGTGTTGGCATAAGAAATGGAGAGCAGGGCGCTTCCGCTCCTTCCGGTAGGGGGGCTATACGAATGGAGACGGAATGGAAGAGGAGGAGGAGGAAGGGAGCGCACCTGTCGAGAAGGGGGCGGAGAAGACGAACGACAACTACTGCTACTACTCCATTACCAGCATACTCTGTTTGTCCACACAACGGGGGAGGGGAGGAGGGAGCCAACCAGGAAGGAGTGACCCTCAAGTGCAGAGAGGGGGGAGGGGAGACACCAGGTGTGGATGGATGGGATACTCTGAGGAGGAGGGGGAGGAAGAGATGATGAGTGTGACAACCACACGGCACCATTCATTTTCGAGCTAAGGACAGCGGGAGGGAGGGAGGGGGACCGTCTTGCGTAACGGCAGCAGCAGCAGCGCACCACGAGAGGTTCTCATAATTACACACGTGCTGTGCCCCCAGACTGACCTGGACGAGCTGAAGCCTTTCCCGCA
The DNA here is from genome assembly GCA_014805405.1 of Bunonema sp. RGD898. Lineage (NCBI taxonomy): Eukaryota > Metazoa > Nematoda > Chromadorea > Rhabditida > Bunonematidae > Bunonema > Bunonema sp. RGD898. Next base: position 37,876 of record JACMII010000105.1, on the reverse strand, counting down.
CACTGGACACTCGTGCCTGGTCGCCTCTTCGTCCTCGTCCTCCTCCTCCTCGGATCGTCGTCTGCAAGGAGACTGCTGACGGGGGCGAGAGAGAGAGAGAATGTGCTAGCGAAAGCAACAGAGAAGGAGGAGGAGCCTTTTAGAGAGAAGACAGGGAGCAGGTCAGTCGGACAACAACCAGGGAGAAATCTCAAATGAGGTGAGAAGGACAATGTGCGCAGCGCCCACCTCTCTCCCTCTTCGTCGTCGTCCTCCTCCTCCTCTTCCTCTTCGCTGTCGTCGTGCGTCACCTCCTCCTCTTCGTCTTGTCGCGCCTCGTCTTCCTCCTGAAACAATGCACTGGCTGCGCGCTCTCGTTCTCCGCTCACCTCTCTGCTGGGCTGCTTCGTTTTTGGATTGCTGTCTGAAGAGGACGACACGTTCATGTCATCGTCATCCTCGTCGTCGTCGCCGCCGCCGTCATCCAGCGGCTGCGCTGCCTGGAAGACGGAGATGGAATTCCATTCGAGTGGAAAACCAATTCGTCACTATGCCCCCTCCTCGCTCTCTCCACACCGTATCGCTATGCCTGACAGTTTCCGTCTCCCTTCTTCGCTCAGCGTCTTGTACCAGATATGTGTGTGTACGTGGGGGGATGTGCGAGAAGAATGGGAGGCGAAGAGGAAGAGGTGGCGGGGGAAGGGAGATGTTTGCTCGACGACTTTCTCTTCGCCGTCATGTTCTCTGATGGGGCAGTCGATCTACTGCCATTCAGTCAGCCTGCTGTTTGCCCACTCGCAGAGAGACCGGACAGCAGACAGTGGCAGCAGCAGCAGCAGTCTTCTCCACCTCCCCCTCTCTCTCGCTCTCTGCGAGATGAGTCGACAATGCTGGTCGGCTGCATAGGCATACGGTAGAGGAAGAGTGTCCTCCTCTCCCCCCTCTTCTTCCTCGGAGCGGGAGAGGGGGGAGATCTTCCGTCGCGCAATTTGGACATCATCCGTGCGAGACGGGGAGGACAACAATGTGCATGACGGACGGACAGACCGCCAACCAGGGGGCTTTGGTTTCTGGCCCGCCGACCCAGTGGTCCGTGCTCTGAGTAGTGCGCTCAGTAGTAGCAAGCATTACAACAAGCGCCGACAGCGAGCGGCGGAAGCATCTTCCTCCTCTCACCGCCGCCGCCGCCGCCCTCCATTAGCCTACCGTAGACAGAGGAGGAGGAGACAGCACCTGATGATGATGATGCTCTCTCTCTCTCGCTTCCTCCGCCTTTGAGACAGCCGCGCACCGAGAGAGAGAGAGAAGACGGACGAGTGCTGCTGGCTGGCGAGTCCGAGTCTGGACGCACCAGGGAGGGGCCGTAATTGTGGGCGGAGGGCGGGGGAAGCAATAGAGGGACGGGACCTACTCTTCTTCTTCCTCCCTCCCCCAAAATGGGGCCTCTTTCTGAAGGGAGGAGGGAGGGAGGGAGGGGGAAGAGAGAGACCGGAGACATCCCCCGTCGCTGTCAGGTGAGGGAGACGACCACAACAACAGCAGCACCGGCGCCAGCACCGGCGACCGAGTACGAATGGATCGAGAAGATTGTAGTGGGGACGAGAGCAAGAGGAGAGAGAGCTATTACCTGGACGTCTGTCTGCTTCTCCTTTTGCTCGTCCATGACGCCGGTGCGCGTGGTGGTGTCTGAAAGAAGAGGGGGAGGAGGATGCAGATGAGGATGCGGGGGGGGAGAGAAAGGTGCGCCCGTCAGAGAGAGATGGGGAGGACTAGTATTGCACAGGGACGAGGGGAGAGGGATGGAAGGCGGGGTCTCTCTTTCTCGCTCGGTCTCCTCTCCGCGGCGCATCACATCGAGAGAAAGGGGCGAGAAGAGAGACAGGTGCTCTCTTCTCTCTCTCTCTCCCAAAGAGAGGCGTGGCTTGAGCGGATGGTGGGTGGGCGCGCGGTAGGAGAGGAGGAGAAGGGGTGGGGAGAGTCTCCGAGAAGCGTGGCTAATTCCATTTCCACACCGCGCCACTCCACCATCTCCCTCCTCTCTCACCTGCACGCGAGCAAGGAGGTGGGGAGGGAGCGAGGGAGGGAGCTGTCCAAACTCAATCAGATGGAGAAGGTGCTGCACATCCGGCAAGCATCGGGGCGCACCTTACGCTTCGACAGACAGCCGCCGACCACCGGCTGGGGGGAACTGCGGCCGCCGAGAATAGATGGAGAGAGGGGGAGGAGAGCAGGCAAGGAAAGGGGAGAGGGCACAGCGAAGGGAGAAGCGCAGCACCAGATGGGGACGACTTCCGGCACTCCTCCTCCTCCTCCTCCTTCTCCTCCTGCTCATGCACCTGTCTTCTGCTCCTGCTCAGCCAGTCTGTGTCCGTCTCCCTACTGCTTCGTCGCCCCCTCGGGAGGAGCAGACCGTAAAACGGCCGAGCACACGCACACGGGGCACAGACTATATAAGAAGGGTGGGGGCAACATAAAATCCGGCCGGAGAGAAGCGAGCAGCAGCAACAGCAGCAGCAGCACATCCCCGGGGAGGCGGAGAAGACCTCGCCGGCCTGCTCTCCCAGTTTTATTGACAACGTCACCGCTGCATGGCTACCGTCTCCTGTTGGCTTGCTTGTGTCTCCGCCGCCTATCCTTCCGATGTGATGATGGGTCGTTAGCAGGAGCATGAGCAGCACCTGCTCGCGACGCAGTTGATGTGCTGCCGGAGAAGGGGAGATGTAGCAGTCAGTGGTGCCCATTGCACCTGCGTATGGGGAGAGGGGGTGGAGGGAGAGAGAGAGACAGCACATTAGTCTCTACCTCCACCCCAAATCATCTCCGTCCTCTGCTTCATGAATAGCCGACGAGCACGGTGTGTGTGTGCGCGCGCGCGTGTGTGACAGGTTGTCTCTCTGCCCCGCGACAGCACCTCTCCTCTTCATGCATTGTGCATCTCTGTTCCCGGCAGAGATGGACGGGTGAGAGGGGAAATCTCTGCGTGCGTGCGTGCGAAGAGAGACGAGTGACGAGAGCGAGAGGGCGAGTGAACAGCCGGGTGGTCCGAGGGAACAAGAAGAACACAATACCCGTGAGAGGCAGCAGCATCTAATCTCGGGGACGAGCAGCAGCAGCAGCAGCAGCAGTCGGGGGAGGAGGGTGACGAAAAAGCGGGCGACCGGAGGAGACTGAGTCAGACACAATCCCAGCAACCAGCAAGAGGCTCTCTTCAATATCTGGCTTGCTGCAGAGCACGGACGCTAGTCAGATTGTGGGGATTGTGACTGTGAAACTGATTGTTGCCGCCGTGCGGAACGAGAAAGCCATCGTTCTGCTGTTGCTGCCGCTGAACACGGTACCAATCGGGCGCGGTCGCATCCTCTTCGTAGCGCTGCGGATAGGGATGATGCGTGACAGCAGACAGGTAATGATGATGATGATGGTGCTGGTCGCCGATATCGAACGTTCGTCCGCGACGCATCGGCGCTTGATGCGCGGTTGCAGCGGTTGGAGAGTAATCTGCATGGGATCGTGTTTCCTGTGCGACGCGGATTCCCGATAGACCTGATCGATCTTGCGAGAGCGCGGCCGCCATCATGATCGCGCGGTTCATTGCCATCCCGCTGCTGAACTGGACTGGCATCACAGACGCTATCTAAATCGGTTCACACTAGATGGGGAACGGGAATCGCATTCAACGCGCATACAGGTCGGCCGCCCGTCATGACCGGATCACGCTGGAAGAGGGCCAGTCGGCGGCGTTCTGCAATTTGCACTCGTGCCCTCTCAAGACGATGGACGCAGGGCGTACCGAGTTCGGATCGCGTCGAGTCGAAACTGCTAGCGGCCGTGGTGGTCGCTTGAGCGGGGTCACTCTCGTCTACGGAGATCGAAACATTCGGGCCGTCGATCACCATCGGTGTCGCGCTTCGGTTGTAGGACGAGAGATTCCTGCACGCGCGTCCGTAGCCTCTCAATGAGGGGAGGGGAACATGAGCATGCCTGTAGAGCTGTCGCCTGTGCTGTGCGGCCGTGACTGTGGGCGGCGGCATCGGAGGGGCGGCCACGACGAGTGGAGACGGCTCGTTTGGATGATGATGATGATGATGAGGAGAAGGAGGTGGATGATGATGAAGAGGGTGTCGGAAGAGAGGCGCCTCCTGGGACGCGCCGCTCTCGAAGCTCGTGGACGCCGACTCGGTGGTTGTGGTCAGCTGACCGGCCTCGGCCTGAACCGGTCCGTTGGCATTTTGCCCGCCACGGTTTGCACACACACACCTTTCGCTCGAGCTCGTCCCTCCGTTTCCAGAGCAATTGGCACTCGGCGGCGAGCACATCGTCCGGCAGTAGATGATGAAGCGTCTCCTGTCTGATAAGTGCGGCTCGGCGTTCGCTCTGAGCCCGTCTGGCTGCGGCCGCCGTTGCAGCCGCACCATGTGCCCCTCGTCGCGTGGGAAGCTCGTAGCTCTTGGCCTGTCGGCCCATCGTCGCCATCTTGTTGCCTGTCGCCCGTTGTCCCGGCTGAACCGGCTTCACCACGACGATGGTGGGCGGAGGCTATATGCATACAATCTCTCTCATTTGCCCCGCGCACTATGATGTCTGCGCTCACTACAATCTGTTGTTGGAATGTCGCGTAGCCATGCGCGGACGGCGCCAACAGAGGACGTCGCTCATTCGGTGGCGGCAGGGCGGCTTGGTTGCCGGGATTGAAGTCGAGGGACGGATTCCAGGACCGCGAAAAGGGGTGTGCCCGATCATAAAGCTGCAGCTGGTTCGGACTGGCCGTCCGTCTCTCGGGCAACGGCATTGACGTCTGACGATTGAATCATTTGGTCTCTGATGCCATCAACATGCACAATAATAGACACACCTGTTTCATGGGAGACGACAGGAGCGGCGCGACGGAGTCCACTTGCTGCTGACGACAGAGCGTGGAGGAGGACCGCGACGAGGAGTTGTTCGTCGTCATGCTGCCATTCTGCAACGAGTGAGGTCACGTTGACGGAGGGACGTCGAATCGCTATGACGCGCGCGCGCGTTCACCTCGAGATGCTCAGTGCTAGGCAGCCGTCGTCGGCCGGTCCCGCGCGGAATCAACATCCCGGTGCCGAAGTCAACAGACGATGGTGGACGTGGGGGCGACGACGGCGACACCACCGACATCAGCTGAGCCGCCGTTAGAGCGGCTACGTCTAAATCTGGAGATTCCGCCCTGAATCAACGACCAGTGGTACCAGGTGTTTTGCGCGACGGCGACAGAGGTAGGGGAGCAGGAGAAGCAGGAGGAGGAAGAGGAGACGCTGTCTTGTGGGTGGGGGCGCTGCCAAGCAGCTGTCCGCCGAAAGAGACGTGCGCATCCATGGAGGCGCAGAGCTGTCGAGACCAGACGCCCTCCTTTCGCTTGCTCGTCGACTCGCGCTCGTCCAGCGACTGCTGCTGCTGTGGTGGATGGCCGGCATTGGCGGTGTCGTTTCTCTGCCCGGCGGCGGCGGCGGCGCCGACCATAGGAAAGACGCGTGCCAGTTTGAGCGGATCGACGGCTAGTTCTAGGAAGTCGGCGTTCCACGACGCAATCGACTGCTTCTTCCTCTCCTCTCGGCCCATTGTTGTGCAGTTAGTGGCAGCGGCAGCAGCAGCAGCGGCGGCGGCGGCGCCGAGCACAATTGACTGCTGCTGCGGCTGCAACCGCTGGCTGACAATGACGTCCTCCTGCCGTTCTTGGAGCGGCCGGACACTCTGCGCGAACGGCACGGGCAACGGGCGACAGTGTGCGAGCGCATTCGCCGCGCCAATGTGGTGTCGTTTCCACTCCGGGTTCGCGGTGCTGCCCATTCGTACGGCTGTCATTCGTCATTCAAGCAGAATGCCTACGTGGAGAGTGGCGCCCTGCGTGCGAGACAGAGCCGGTAGAGGTGGGCGATGGCGAGCACGGCGCAGAGGCCGCCTGCCACACCCACCACCAGAATGAGGAGCGCGAACAGTGGAGATGACGGCGGTGGCGGTGCTGGTGATGAAGCTGTCTGAAGAGAAAGAGACCCCCTCCCGTACGGCGCGTACACACATTCAGACTGAGCAACGGTGGGAATTCAGACGAGGTAGAGCGGGGGAGGGGGGAGAGGGTAAGAGAGAGGTTCGTATGTCGCGTGACACGGCGGCGGTTCCCACGGACACACAGCAGCAGTGCTCACTCATCTGCCCAAATGTGTGTGTATGTCAGCCAGAAAACCGAAGACCACTAACTGAACTGACGAGATCGAGAGGAAGGGCGAGGGAGAGGCTGGAATGTCTGTGTGAGCGCGGGAGAAGTGCCCCGGGCGACGACGTTGCCAGCAGAAGCCATGGCGACTCCGCCTAGTCTACTCTGCGCGCACACGCACCAGCGGCGGCGGCGGCAGCACTCGCTCAATTAGAGCGAGCAACAGACAGCGGCGCCGGCGATGGCGGCGGCATTCTTTCCCCTGGAGACCTGAGCAGCAGCAGCGGCAGCAGATGTGGACCAGGACGAGAAGAGACCGATCGGAAGGGCCACCAGGAAGACCAGCGAGAGGAGCATGACGAGTATCGCGGTGGCATGCTCGCACAGGTCAAACAGCCAATAGTAGACCGAGTAGAAGGCGTTTAACACTAGCACCACCACCACGTACAGCAGCATTGTGAAAGGGAATGCGGTGGGATGGAGGGAGGACAAATTTGGAAGCCAGCGAGATGATTCAATTGACAGGAAGGGGAGGGAGAGAAGCCCACACCCGGAAGAGAGGGAGGGAGGGAGAGAGAGGGAAGAGAATGCGATCATCATCATCGCCACGGTCGCAGAGACAACGACTGGATGATGTCCGCTCGGAGATGGAAGGGGAGAGGAGGAGGGTCCAGGAAAGAGAGAAGGCTAATTGAATTGCTGAGAAAGGGCGGACGACGACACGACGGCATACGTCTGCCGAAGACGAACAAGACTGCCAAAAGCCGATTGGCGTGTCGAGACGCCAGCACAGAGACGACAAAGTGAAAGCGACAGTCGAGGGGAAGGCGCACGCATGCGCACGCGCTAATGGAGAGGAAAATGACAGCATCCACTACGGCCGGAGGGAAACGCCTACTCGTTCGGATGAGGAAAGAGAGGGGGGGGTGGTGAGGAAAGAGAGGAGCAGAAAAAGACGGCAGAGCCGAGCGGCCAGTAATTGACGGAGGAGACAAGAGCATTGTTCAGTCATTTCTCTCTTCCTCTTTTTCTCTCCAGACGCGCAGAGGATCCCGCAACACGTGCGTTTCACACCGAAACGAGTGGGGAAGAAGTGGAGAGAAGGAGACGTGCGGAGAAGAGAAGGAGACGACTGTGGGAAGGGAGGACGAGCTGCTACTCTGAAATGCATCGGCGCAAAGAGGAAGAAGGGGGGATGTCATTTCTCGAAGGGACTGGCACAACAACAGAGGGGAAGGTCGGTGGTGTCAAGAGGAGGTGCCAAGAGGAAGATGGATGAGAGCGAGTGAAAGAGAGAGAGAGGGAGAACCTGGAGAAGACGTGCCGACAAAGACAGCCGCACCACGACAAGTGTCAAGGCAACAAGCGGGAGAGGTGTGAGGAGATATGATCGCCAGTCTTCTTCATCTCTTTCCACACTCGCACACTATCATCATCGTCACCGTCGCCGTCGTCGTCGTCGGTGACGCGACAGAAGACCACCCAGGAAGACATGTTGTGTAGTGAACATCATCATCGTTCGCAGATTAGGACCGCCACCACCGCTGCCGACACATGTCTTCTTCGTCCGTCTCTTTCCCCTTTCTTCTCCCCCTCCGTATCAGCATGCTGGTGGCTGTAGTGTGCGCATGCGGCGCACTTTCTCTCGCTCGCTCGCTCGCTCGTGTGTGCGCGCGCTCTCCTCCATTCCGATCATTGCCCCGCCCACCTCTTCGACACCGCAATCGCCGTTGAATGGAGAGTCGGTCTCGCTTGTTGGTCGCCCGCCTCCCATTCTCTCATTACTACGATCATCACCACCACTCCTTCCACCGTCGTCACTCCTCCATCGCCTCTTTTATTGCAGATCACTAAATAATGGAGGACGACTCGAAGCAGCATCCAGTCACCACCGCAGCAACAGCTGCCAGTTTCCCGCACATCCTCGGGCAGGTTCGAGTGGTGTCATAGCGGTGTCGCTCTAATTCGACGACGTGTTGTTCCCAGGGACGCGTCAATCAGCTCGGTGGCGTCTTCATCAACGGCCGCCCTCTGCCGCACCCCGTCCGAGCGAAGATCGTCGAACTCGCACAGATGGGCATCAAGTCTGTCTCGCAACGTGGTCTTGTAGAAAGAACGCTTTTAATCTGCAGACCATGCGACATATCTCGTCGTTTGCGCGTCTCGCACGGCGCCGTCTCGAAGATCCTGAATCGGTTCGCCGAGACGGGACGCATCTCGCCCGGACAGGTATCATCACTCTCCCATTCCTTGCATCTATCGCCATCATCGTCCTCATCACAGATGGGCGGTAATCCGCGCGCACGACTGGCCGTCCACGCGTTGGAACGACACATTGTTGCGATCAAGCAGAAACAGCCCACGGTCTGTGCGGCCGACATTCGACAGCTTCTCATTCAGCAAGGTTCGACTCTCTTATCTTGTGTTTTCTTCCTCGCAATGACAACGGGACAATAGGTGTCTGCACAATGAGCACCGCGCCCACGGTCTCTTCGATCAACCGGCATCTTCGAGCCAGAGGGCTCAACAGCAGCAGCAGTAACAACAACAACAACAATAGTGGAGCTTCAAGCAAGACGGCGACCGAACTGGACGACACGGAGACGTCGTCGAAGCCGCAAGACGAGCACGATGCCGCCGTTGTGCATGAACAACCGAGCAAATCGACGCCGATCCGGAAGAGACCCAAACGAGGAGGAGGAGACGACGATAATGATGAGGAAGAGGAGGAAGGGGAACCGACGAAGAAGAGCCGCCGAGGGTACACGATCGAGCAGATCCTGCTCTCCTCTCCCTCGTCCGGTACGTGAGCATTCGGTTTCCCCTTTCTTTTTTCCGCTCCCCGGTCGAAGTGTAGTGTGTGTGGAAGGCGAGAAAGAGAGGAGACGCTCATCGTCTTCTTCCATGCGGTGTGCAGTGTGTGTGTGCGACTACCGTATGCCGAGTGTGCGTCGATCGTTTCTAATCAATGACGCTGGCCAGAGAGAGA
>JACMII010000105.1:0-24738 GCA_014805405.1 Bunonema sp. RGD898 | reverse complement strand
CTTCAGACCATCCTGTCCTCGTCGGCGGCCGGCATCTGTCAGTAGTCGTCTTTACTCGCGCCGCTACTCTCTTCCGCGCGATTGCAGTTGACGATCCGGTCGGTCTGGAGAACGTCTCCCTATCGCCACTTCTCTCTTCAATCGTGTTGCCGAAACTGGTTGCCTCTGCGTGCGCGCAGGATCACTCGTCAACTGCGGCACTTGCTCGGGAAGAGGAGACGGGGGCGGATCGAGCGGGCGAGACGACAAGAAACCATGTCGACGACGATGGCGAGGAGGTGGAGAAGGAGAGGACGGGAGTGAGAGATGAAGACGACGGATCGGCACCGTTGCCGCCACAATGACAACGACGATATCATCATCATCATCATATAATAACAACGATTAGGAGGGAGGGGCAATTTCAGTGCAGGTGCAGTGCAATCATGTCTCGTCACCTGGGTATGAATCGCTCGTCTGCTGTCGCCCTTTTTCGATCAACGCCAGTCGTAGAATTGTGGTTGCTTTGTGTACGCGTTCTTTCGGCAGTGGCATGACTGCATCACATCGTATTCGGCGACGGCAGCGACTGCGGATTCAAGTGCGCGTCTCACCCGCATTGTGGCGGCGCGCGATGATCCCATAACCAGTTGTGTGGATTGAGAGTGCGTTAGTGGCGGGGGGGGCGGACGGGCAGGCGGGGGGAATGTGCTGTCGCTCATCGGCTCCCCTCTCTCGCGCGCGCGCCACTCAGGTCAAGGCTGCGCGGTGCATGTCTTTCTCCTCTTCTCGCACGTTTGTTTTACGCCCACCCCACCCCCACGTAGTCGCACATCTCTCACTCATTGCGGTCGGGACATGAGGAGAGAGGGAGACTTCATCCTGCTGCTGTCGCTGCTGCTGCCGCTGCTGCTGCAATCATCCTCATCATCTCTGGTTGCTGGCACACTGACACAGGGACTGTCAGAGTGCGCCGGTTTGTTGTCTTCCCTCCCTCTCTCCTCCTCTCTCTCTGCTCTCTTCCTCCAATTGCTCCCTGGTTCGTTCACCTCGCATATCTACGTGCCATCTTTCCCCTGTTTGGGCTGTCGTCTACTGCTGCCTGTTCGGTATGAGAGAGAGAAGGGGCTCCTCTCTCTCCTCTTCGCAGTAGTCGTCTTCCCGTCTCTTCTTATTCTCTCTCCTCCTCTCTCCCGACTAGTCGTCAGAGAGATAGGCGTGTGCGTCCCGTACCATCACTCACTCGCCGCCCCCTCTCCCTCTCGTTCGAACATTGACTTGCGTCACTGCCGTCGCGCCAATTGCAGGGAAGGCGAGAAAAACAGAATGTTGGAGGACGCGCGCGACCGAGCCCTGGTGCAGGAGCTCAGACGACGAGCTGGCAAACAGCTCAGCGTCTACTACGACACCGACTTCAACCTCGTGCGTTTCCTGCAAGGGCACAATGGCGACATCGACCTGGTAGGCGCGCGACTGGTTTATGAACGGCAAGTCACAAAGCGTGCAGGCGTCGAAAGAGTTGCTGCGTCACCTGCAGTTTCGCCGTCTCTTCCGGCTCGACTCGATCCTCGAGGAACGAGACGAGCACCCGGTGTTGGGGAAATACTTCCCACTCGGATTTCTCGGTCTCTTACCCTCTCCCCCTCTTCGTCGTCGTCTTTTCAAGGTCGAGTGACGCGAGAACTTGCAGGCGACGCGGGTCGTGATAACGCTCTGCTGGTGGTCGAATGTGCAGGTCGTATCGACTTGACCGGCATCCTCCGGGTATTATCGTCCCCCTCCCGTTGTGCATATTTAAATTTATCGCGTCGTCTAGTCGGTACGTCTGTCGGACTTCATCCTGGAGCGCTTTCGCTTCCAGGAACGTATGCTGGCCGCCATCAATGCTGTGGAAACTCGAACCGGACGGCAGGTATCCCACTCCACCCGTCCGCTCGCATTCTTATTCCTCCTTTCTCCCTCCTCATATTTCGTATATATATGTGTGTGTGCAGAGTGCGGTGGTGTACGTGCTCGACCTGGAGGGTCTGAAGTTCGAGCCATCCCTGCTGAGCATCGTCACGGGCCCGTATCGAATCCTGTGGGAGTGCGTCTACACCAACTATCCCGAGTGGATCTCCTTCATGCACATTGTCAACGCTCCGCCCTTCATGTCGCTCCTGTGGAAGGTGGGTGACCCGATTTCGGTCCTCCATCCATTCCCCGTCTTTCGTAGGCCATTGCCCCACTGATTCCGGAGCGGACCCGATCCAAGGTGCACATTCACACGACCGGGTCTTCATGGAGACACAAGCTACTGGAGGTGAGGCCGCCCGCCTGCGTACGACAACACTCATCGAATTATATTATCAGCACGCATCGCCGGACCGAGTGCCCGTTCATTGGGGCGGAGAGCGGCGAGACTCGTTCGGTGATCCAATGTGTCGGTGAGGATGGCTGCCACCTGCACGCGAGCAAAGTGGCGCAATGAATGAGTGGCATGCAGTGAGTGGCTACAAGTGCCGACCGATCTCATCCCAGCGGAGCTCTACCTGCCCGCCGACGGCGGCGACGGCATGACGCCCCGACTGAATCAACTCGAGACGGTGGTGGTGCCCGCGCGTCAGAGTCGACGACTCTCGTTCCGCGTTAAGCCAGCCGGCGGCAGCCACGGACAGCCGCTTTACCTCGTTCTCTACAGGTGCGGCATGACGAGCGGATGGAATTGAGTTAGTGGAGTGGGGAGGCAGGTACGCGGAACGCACCTACAACATGGCGCTCTACTGTCGCGACGACGAGGACGACGAGGAGGAGGACGAGGGCGGCGAGGAGGGCAACAGCGAGGGGGATGGCAGCAGCAGCAGCGAATCCAGACCGCACGACAAGGTGGACGAGCGCGCGCTCTGGCACCCGGCCTTCAACTATCCCGCCATGCCGACGATCGATCGACTCCGACTGCGTCTTCCGAGTCGTCCGACGGGCAGCAGTCAGAGCGCCGCGCAGGTCGTCGACATCGTCCTCGACAATTCCCCGGCCTGGCTCCGGTCCTACACCGTCCATGTGGGCGTCCAACTCGAGACCGAGGACGGACGGCCGCTCACCGGCGACGGCGCCATCACTCGACTCTGATTGCTCGGGCAGACAAACGGACAGACGTGTATTCTCCCACTGTCTCGTATTGCATTCACACACACATGCCCATTATCATGTCGCCGGTATTCCGTGTATGAAGCAGTGATGTAGAGGAGTCTATCGATCATTCCGTGCTGTGTGGTGTGTCTTCTTGCAGAGAGAGAGGGGAGAGTGCGCGCGCGCCGCCGCCGCCTCGATTTCATCGTGTGAGTGGGGACGGTTGCCAGGATGCATAGAGATGGCTTCCTTCCTTCCGTCCTCCCCTTGCTTCTCTCCTGCAGAAGGGAGAGGGGGAACGCTTTCTCCGTCCCTCTCTCCCACCCCTTCTCGCCCGTCTATAATCAGCGGCAGGTGGCGCGGGTGTTCAGCTCAGTGTGCTCGTCCACTTCGGAGGCCCCGCCTGCTTCTTTCCACCCCTCCCCCTCCCCCCGGCGCCGCGCCGTCGCCGTGCCGCCCTCTCTCTCTTAGCAGCAGTCTTGCGGCAGCTGCTTTCACCAGCACCGCTCACAGCCCAACTAAGTCCGCCGCCCAGATGATGACCGACTCCACAGCCAGTGCTGCTGCTGCCGCCGCCGCCATTCGACTGGGACTACCACTAGACGCGCCTACATACTCACATTTGGGTGCCCATCATCATCAGCACCACCACCACCGCCGCCAAGAGACTGGTTCCCAACAGCCGGCGGGCAACGACGGCGACGGTTCGTCCATCTTCGAGCAGGAGCCCAGTCTGGCGGTGCAGCTCGCCATAGTCGGTATTCTTCCTCGTCATTTGCCCCCCTCCCCCTTCACCCCGACTCTTCGATTTTGCTGCTGCCCCTCTTCTACCTTCAGGGTGGTGCTCGACGAAGCGTGTGCTCTGGTTGGTGCCATTTTTCGTGTGGGTGGTTGGGTAGAGGGAGGGAGACGGGAGAGGGCGTCAGCATAGAAGTCTCGTCTTTCACACCATCCGTCTCCTCTTCAGACCATTCCCCCGTGTGAGGAAGAGGAAGAGGGGGAGGAGAAGGATGATGCTTGTGAGAAGGGAAGGAGAAAGCAGACCGACCGAGAGGGACACAATCCCCTTTGGCCCTTAATGGGACTTGCACACACCGTGGTGGCGCGCTGTTGAATGCCAACCGGAGAGAAAGAGGAAAAGGTTGGTCGCCTTGGAAGAAGAGGAGGGAGAGGAGATGAAATATTCCCTCCCCCTCTCTCACCGGGGCGCCCGCTTCCTGTTTTGTCCTTTTCGGGAACACAGGACAGCTGCCGCCGCCACCGCTGCTGCAGGAAGACAATGTGTTGCTAGCCGGCGTTGGACGCACGTGCCGCGCCCGCGGCTTCGATAATGAGCGGGCGGACGGGTCGCCCTTCCGTGGTCTTATTGGGGTTCACAACGAGAAAGGGACACCACCATGCCGTCTGGCAAATGGAATGCCGTCACACAGCCAACATCATCTTCCACATCTCATCATGTGCCGCTGCTGCTGCTGCCGTCGCCCGATCCCCGTAGTGAGAGAAGGGGGGGGGGGAGGATTTATGGGGGGCGGAAGCCACAAGAGGAAATGGATTGAGAGGAAGAGAGAGTTGCAGTGTTCACGGGCCTGCTGCTCAACCTCGCCGCCCTGTACGCGCTCCTCACGCGTCGGAGGAACGCTAGCGCGAAGAGAACGACGATGAGGAGGACGACGACGACGACGACGAGGGAGAAGAAGAAGCGGAAGGAGGGGGAGGATGACGGACGGACCGAGGAGGCGGCGGCGGCGGCGACGGAGGCGGAGGAGGCGGACAGGAAACGGTCCTCCTCGTCGTCGGTTGTAGTCGCGACGGCGGCCGGATCCGGGAGGGCGTGTGGCGCTGTCGGCGATGTGAGCGGACTCCTACTGCTTCTTCTCGTGCTCGTCGACGTCGGGCTGTGTGCGCTGTCCGTGCTGGGGGCGACGCTCGTCGGAAGCGGGACCGCCGCGTCAGACAGCAGGCAAGTCTCCAGCCACCCTTCCCCCCCCCGCTCCGTCTTTAGCTCGGCCGACTGCCGCGCCAAATTGCGCCCACCGGACGTCCTCTTTCGAGGACCACACACACACGCAGATTGACTGGCGGCTGAACGACGAGCAAATTGCAGTGCGAGCAGCACGACGACGGGCTGCGCGGTGATCGGCAGCCTGGACATGGCCGCGTCGCTGGCACTGGTCGTGCTGCAGACGCTGATCGCCATCGATCGATACGTCACCACGTTGGGCCCGAAGTGGGCGCGCACGTGGAGAGACATGCGACGACAGCTCAAGCTGATCCCCGCACTTGGCGCCCTCTGCTTGGTATGTGCATGCATGTGTGCGTGCGTGTTTGTGTTTGTCTCTGTGTCGGGCGCGGTTTATGCAAAGACGTACGGATTACGCACAGTTGTGGTCGTGCGCGCCCCACCTCTTCTGGATGGGCCGCTTCGTCGTCGTCGGCAACGCGAATCGTCCGGGCGTGTTCTGCTCGTTGGACTGGACGCAGGGCCACGAGTCGGTGGAGCAGGAGGCGGATCATCATCGCTACATCGCCCTGCTCATCATCACCTTCCTCTTCTTCTATCTGCTGCCCGTACGCCGCTTGCCCACATCCCCCATCCTCTCTCCCTCAGATCTGTCTCTGCGGCTCCGTCTATCTGACCATCGTGGCGCACGTGGAGCGCGGCGAGACGGCTCGCGGACCGGACGACAGTGCGGCCGCCATCACGACGCTCATCAAAGCCGGTCGGTCTGCGCGTCCTTCCCACTGATGGAGGAGGAGGAACGTCGTTGTTCAGGCACGTCGCCATCCTCGCTTCTCGTGTCTGCGCCCGGTACGGCAACGGCCGGCCTGCAGTGGGCGCCGGAACGTCATGTTCAGAAGGTACCGCGAGTGTCTTGCTCGGATTCAATATGACCAGTCGATGTGCGCAGCTGGTTCTGCTGACACTCGGCGCCGCTACACTGCCCTATATCGGCTACGCGCTGGCCGCTCTCTCGCCCAAGAAACCACCTGTCGGGTGAGACACGCCACCTGTCTGCTCTTCGTGACGATATCTCTAGTTTGTCCTACTTCCTGGCGCCCGTCGTCCTGGCACGTACCATCACCATACTCAATCCGATCGTCTACGTCTGGCAAGTCTTTCTGCCGAATTCCCTAGGACACACCGCCGCTCATTCAGGATGAACCCGGCCGTCTTCTCGTGGCAGCGACGGGTCTTTGACCGGTTCCGTAGCGCAAGGTGACAGCTCTCACGCTTTCGCTCAACTGTTTGCCACCGCTCAGTTCGAAGCGAAACGCCCGTAAACCGGACTCTCGCTCGCCGGCGCCCACCGCACTCAGTAGACACATGAAGGCGACCAGCTACAACACCATCAACATCATTGCCGAGGTGTGCGATTTCCTTCTTCCTCGTTGTAGGAGCGGGGGCGCGCAGATTCCGACGATGTCGTTTCCGCTGCTGACGCCAACGGTGCCGCGTCGTCAGCTGCCCCAAATCCCGGGTTCGGTTTTCCCCCCTTCTCACCCTGGCAACCGCATGCACGCAGCCCATCTGTTGGCGCCTCCATCGCCGTCTCCGACATCGTCCGGTATGAGCGGTTTGTTGGCGCCGCCCTCGCCCGCCCCACCGCTCCTGTCGTCGAGCGCCATCGGGTAAACAGGTTCAATTTGATTCTGATTGGCACGTGCACAAACTCAGTACGCCGGGCAACCGCATGTTTTTGACGGCATCCTCGCCGTGTTCCGTCTCCTTGACCGCCAGCACCGATTCCGTGGCGCAGCCGTCGTCCATGCAAAAACAGTCGACCAGCTCTTGAGACGGACCGACGCGGAGACACACCACACACGTACCACTAGACACACAGTCGTACCGGTTCTTTATTGTTTTGTCTCCGAATTCCCACTAATCCAGTCAGTGTCACACCTGTTGATCGCCGTCCCCCAGCTATGTACAGGTTGCAGCAGTAACAGTGCTGATTCTCTCTCGTCCTCTTCTTACGGTCGCCACGACGATGAATGGGTATTAGCCCGCAAATGACTACCGATTGGATGACGATGACGCACAAGATGTGAGAGAGAGAGGGAATAATGGTGGTGATACGACGACTAGGCACCCTTCACCTTGCCATTGTTTGCGGCCGTCGACTCCTGCGCACGTATCATATTGCCGCATTCTCCGGAAAAGGGCAAAGGTACTTTGAGAGCAGTCGCGGCGCCGCTCGCATTGTTCGACTTGCGCACATCACCCAACGGATCGATCGCGTTCTCATCGTCCAGATCCACGGCCGCGTTACCAAAGAACCCGTCCGACTTGATGATCGAGAGCTGCAGTCCAGCATTCAATACCCACCGAGAAGGGGAACGCACCGTAAGATGGCAGTTGTGGTAGGCGAGGAACGAGAGCGCCGCCGTCAGGAACAACTTGAGCGGCAGGAACACTTTCACGTCGACGCTAGGGGATCATAATCGATCGATTCAAAGACAAACGCGTACAAGAGCAGATAGTAGAGGAGAAAGAAGGCGGGCACGTGTCGGAAGAGGAGCAGGAAGACGAGATTCGTGGTGATGAGCGCCGAGAAGAGGATGGACGTGTGCTGACCGAGCAGCAGGAAGATGGCACGCGAGTGAAGCGTGACCGTCTGCACCTCGACCAGCAGACCGATCAGCACGAACCCGAACAGGACACGAGTCGAGAGCAGGAGCGAGAACACCGAGATGGCCAGCGAGTGATGGACGATGTACTCCTTGCTCTGTGGCGCCTCGCCGTGCAGCGTCATGTCCAGCTGACACGGACGGGGATGATTGCAATCGGACGCGAAACGGATCACCAGGTCGTAGACGAAGTAGCCCAGCGAGAAGAGGAAGACGTACGCCGACGAGTCGGTCGCGTGTCCGTACGGCTCCTTCACAAATTCGAAATCGGACAGCAGACTGAAATCCCCCGTGGCGTGCAATATACGGGAGCCTTCACTTGCTGAGAGTCAGGATGGACGAGATGGTCGCATGGCCCAGCGACACCACTCTCACGGCGAATAGACGGCGCTTGTTGTGCGTCCAGTTCTGCACAGATCGGACGCTAATTGTTGTGATCAAAAAGAGATCTCACCGGATAGTGGCGTTCGGACAGCTTGAACGCAGCCATGTAGATCAGCCTGCACGTGACGATGACGCCGACGCCGAACGCCGTCCAGAGCGTGTTCAGCATGTTGACGATGCTGAATATGGCCTGTTCTTGCCGGTGTCAAAGTTCGGTGCAGTCAAGTCGCGAGACAAGGAGAGGCACGTGGCACGTGCGCTTTACAGCGAGCGATAGGAAAGGCGGTCGTCGCGTACTTTCCACCATCACGCCACACACATTCCCTGCGTAGACGAGACGATAGGACGGAAGAGAGGAAAGGGACGGAAGGAAAGAGCGATCAATGCAACCGCACATGCGTGTGTGCCAAGCGGCCTGTTGACAAAGTCACACCGACTGTGAACTGCCGCGACGCGGAGAAGAAAGGGGGAGGGGGAAGGGGGAAGAGAAAGAGCACGTGTGACAGCAAGTGGCAGTGTACGTAGACACAAGGGCACCGAGAGCACGAGCCGCACTGCCACACCGAACACTCACTCACTCGCTCGCTCGTGATGTGCAAAAAGGAGCGGCTGTCATGGCACGCTTTTGACCATGACAGACGGGTTTGCAGTAATTGGCAAGGATTTGTGGGACATCGACAGCGCGGAGTCTCATTCAAGCAAACTGTCGCAAACATCGATATCCAGCAGAGGGAAAAACATTGTCGACGAGTGGGAGCACACAACCGACGGGAAACGCATTCCCCCTGACTGACCCAATGAGCAAGCAGTCGCAGCTGCCGTGTCTTTCGTCCGCTTGTCCGCGACAGACAGACTGCACGAGACGACAGTGAGATAGACGGCGAGCGTGTGACGGCGGGAGAGAGAGAGAGCGAGAGACGACCGCGCCGACCGGTCTCACTCATCACACGCACACACACACCCAGTCAGCACACACTCACACACCAAACTGACGGTGACATGGGAAAAGATGCGGGGAAGAAATGGCGGAGACGACGGAAACGCTCATTCAATCTGCCGCATACATCGACTAATCGTATAATCCGACGACGGGCACTACGTATATCCATTTGAAAATGGCACACCATCAACTAGAGAATTTTACACAAATGCCAATATAGCGAAATTCCAAATATGTGGTTGGGTAAAGCAGAAACGAAAAAGCGCCATCAGGAAAGAAACATGTCGCCCACCCGCTGGGCCACGGCCCCAACCTCGTCCAGCACTAGTCGCAGGCAGTTCGTCCATCCGGAGAGCAATCGGAATCGGGGCCGCACGCATTCCGCACTTGTTCTACGACCGACCAGAGCGTTGCGGAGAGGAGGAGGAGGAGGAAGAGGATGCTGCTACTGAACACGATCGCTGGGCTCTCGGCTCGTTTGCCGGCTGGAACCGCATTCGGTATCGCCTGTTTCAGTGATTATCATTTTTACACGACACTGCAGGACATCTGATTGCGCGACGCGGTCGGATGCAGGCTCGCAAGAATATTCCCTTCCGAGGACTCTACCGAACCGAAGGCGATGTGGTACGCAGCGTCGCTTCATCTTTTGTCTGTATGCAATGCTGAAGCACGGCTAGGTTCGCAAAGACGATCTGCTAGTCTGCCAGCACAAGTTCAACTATCATCCTGGTCTGAACGTGAGCATTCGTCTGCCGTCGTCCCCATTAGCGCACTTGGATTTCCAGGTTCGCGCTGAACCGGATCGTGGTCAGTGGCTGCTGAAGGCAGACGTCGACGGCAGGGTGGTGATTACGACGGAGCGCGTGCAGCCCGACTTGAGTCATCCCGAGATGGCGACCAGCTACTCGATCGCCAAGGGTCTGCCCGAGATCCAGAAGCTGCACTTCAACGTCGTTCCTCTGCCAGAGTCCAACACGTTCCGGCTCATCAACACCGTCTGACAGACATATCCTGTTGTTTTGGTGCATGCGGCGACGATCTCAGGGTCAATAAAGTGAGAGAATGAGTTCATTCCGTCGATAATTCTTGTCGGTAGGGTAAGATCACCACCCTCGAAATACCTGTTCCGAATGGTGCGAATTGAGGGAATTGCACATTTCAGTGTGCCATGGAGAGCCCTACGTCCGGAAACGGGCTCTACCTGGAGAGGGATGTGCTCCGAATCGTCGAGTTGCTCGAGCACGCTCAGAGAACCGGAGAGGTTGGTTGGCCAACGGTTGGGTTTTGACTAGACGTCCGACTCCAGATCGCCGGACCACGAGTTGCGGCTCTGCAGCAGATCCTCGAGTCGGATTTCTTCGCGACCGTCAGGGAGGTGTACGAGCAAGTGCACGAGACCCTTCAGTTAGACCCGACCACACCGCCCGAGGTTCCATCCTTCACCACGCTATGTCCATTGACGCGATCTGCAGACACGTGCCTCTGCAACTGCAAAGGCCACGGTGGCGGCGTTTGCTGCAGCCTGCGGACACGCACACCCGCGAGTCGTGGAGCTCCCGAAAACGGACCAGGTGATTGGCGACGATAAAGCCAACATCATCATTTCGTAGGGACTCGGCTTCAATGTGATGGGCGGTCGAGAGCAGAACTCCCCCATCTACATCTCGCGCATCATTCCGGGCGGTGTCGCCGACAGACATGGCGCACTTCGACGAGGCGACCAGCTGATTGCCGTCAATGGACAGAACGTCGAGTTCGAGTCGCATGAACGGGCGGTGGAGCTGCTGAAAGCTGCCAGTGGAACCGTCCGACTGGTCGTTCGATACACACCGAAGCTGCTTGATGAGATGGAACGACGATTCGAACGTCAACGGCAAAGACAAATCGCGGCAGCTGCCGCCGGAGTCGGCGCCGGCGAACCGTCGATCGCTGGAACTGTCAACAGACGGTAGGTGACACTGACATCTTGCTGTATGCGAATGCAAAAACTCTCAGATGAAATTGTGTTCATCTTGCACATTCGATCGTGATGGACTCTCCACACCATGTCAGCTCCTTCCATTCGCCTCATCGCCGCTAGCCATCCAGGATGGACTTCGCAGCCGGAACTCGTCTTCATCCCAAGTCTCGCTCTCCCCGTTCAAGAGAAATTTAGTCACATGACATCGACAACGAAACGGAATCGTCATCCCACGGTCGATCGAGACCATCTTGCCCGCCACGTTCCTCTCTATATCTCTGCGCTCAGTTCATGCTTTACACCGGACGAAACATGCATTCTTCCATGACACTGGACACACGACACAACGTCATGGGCATTTGTGCACACCACAATGGAGGGCATTTTGCATGATGATGACGATGATAACGAATGGCGATGGCAGTGAACGGTGAGGACGGAAAGGGTCGTGAGCTACACCATGTCTATTGCTTTGCATGCGTGAATGATGATTGGAGAAGAAGATCCCGTCACGTACCACCCAGAGATGCACCATCTGAGCCGAGTTCTGCGCCTCGCAGTCTGTTCGAGCAGTTTTCCGACCACGAGCAGGTCGCTACTACGAACACTCCCCGGCGACCAGCTCACCGTCTCCGACAAAGCTTTCGAACAGGTGAAACGACTACTCAAGGGCGACGAGTTCCTGCGTGTCGAGGTTAGCTCTTGTTGGGAGAGAACTCGCGAATGAGCGACAGGTGGACGGAGGCGGATGTGCGGGTTTCTCGTATAACTTTCGTGTCGACAAGGAGACGAATGAGCACGACGACTGGGTCGTCGAGAAGGACGGCGCGAGAGTGGTCGTCGATGAGGTTCTTCTTTCTGAACGAGTTTCCTTCACCTGCCGACAAGATTATTTCAGCTGTCGCTTGCGCATATCAAAGGTGCACGAGTCGAGTTCGCGGCCGATCTCATGAAGGAGGGATTCAAGGTCAGATTATGTTGATGCTTGCAATGCTGCGACAACTTGCAGATCGCGAGCAATCCGCAAGCCGAGAGGAGTTGCAGTTGTGGGACTAGTTTCGCACCAAGAATGGACTGATCGCACGACCGACCAGAGTCTAAGATAGATGAGATTGTTGTCGAGTGCGACTAGCCAGACACATGTGCATACGATGATGACGGCGGCGGAAGGGACACGTCCAGTCACGCTCAAGAGAGCTGTAAACGAGGTACTCCAATCGAAATCGAGATGGCTTGCACCTCGGCTTGTATGAGTCCGTCTCTACCGAGTGATTGTCCGTCGTTTATTGCAATTCGAGCTAGCACGCCATGTTGTGTCGTCGATTCATCGTTCCTCGGCGACTGGCTCATATCGCGGTGGCAACAAATGCAACAACGCTCACTCAAAGGTATTCATGGATGGAGAACAGATGGAGGACAAATTTGCAGACAGACGGTGCAATGGAAAGAGGAGAAGAGGAAAGACAACCGAGATGAGAGGCAGCAGCAGAGGAGGACGTGGAGACCGATGCTGCTTGCCCTGCCATGGTGAGATCCTCTTGTTGTCGTCAGAATTGTACGGTCGACGAGACCGCTGCGTCCGAGAAGAACGGATGTCGACGAGTTGTTCTCGCAGAGAACAGTTTCTGATGAGCGGCGGCTGCCGACTCGGACGTTACCAGTGATTTGCGTTTCTTCTTCGTCTTCTCCTCATCCTCGTCGTCCTCCCTAGACGTGTCTCCAGATTGTTGTAACTCGTGCTGTGTCTCGCCATGTGCATGGAACGCAGCGCTTGTCGACGATCGTGGACGCGGTCTTCCAGCTGGCTCTGACCAACTGCGGCGGGAACCCGAACACCGGGTCGAGTGAGCTGGCGAGGAATCGACGAGTGGACGGATCGCCCGGATAACCCGATCCCAGTGGGATCGACGCGAGACCAGCCAGCCGACCAGTCTTCGGGAAGGCGAAGTCGCGCAACCGTCTGTCTCGAGTGACCTGGGGCAAGAGGATGCTCGTCGATGGGGAAAAGGCACATCGAATGCGCACCTTTGCGGCGATGGAAGCAGCACTGACGACGGGATACAGCGAGTCGGCCTTCTCGGCGACGGTGATCGAAAGACTGGGAAAGAGGGCCGAGAGCTTGGCCTGATACGTGTGTTTCGGACCGACCGTATCTACGTACACCTGCGAGCAATGATGGCGGGCATGCTTTCACTGGAATCCCAAACCTCGACAACGTTGATCCCCGAGTCGAGTGCGTGTCGAATCAGAGCGATGGCCGCGTCGTGCGAGAGTTCGTTCAGCGAGCACTTGACTCGTCGCAGCATAGATCCCGAAATCAGGCGCGCTGAGAGCGGACGTACCGCCCAGCAAACGCACTGAACCGAGAGGAGTGTGGCAATGATGCGACTAAGCGACGACCTGCAGTGTCTCCTGGTCGTTGCACATCAGCTCGAAGATCCGTTCCCGCTTCTGCTCGGTCAACGCCTTCGAGTCGTCGACGCCCAGCTTGACGAGTTCGTCGTGCATCTCGATCGGGGAGACGGCCGCTCCATAGACCATCGGTCCCAAGACTGGACCTCGACCGGCCTCGTCGATGCCCAGTCGACAGGGACGACCATCACCGAACGAGCGTCCCCAGTTGGCACTCGTTTCCGTCCTCAGAATGCAGTCGTCTTCCATCCTCTCTGGCGGAGGGGTCTTTACCGCTCTCTGTCGTTCAAATGACCTCTTGTCAGAGCTTTTCACTTCTTCTTGCACTCTTCTCTCGAGTTTCTCGGACAAAAAGCAGCTATTCCCAATTGTAGGTTCGTGACACTGGTACACGAGCAAAAGGTGCTGGACGAGGACCCGCTCAAGGACAAGATCAAACAGGTGACAGAGACGTGTTGATATTGGCAATCCGAGAGCTTTAGTCGTGGCTCTGCCGACGCTATGGCTGGTTCAACGAAGCGCTCAAGGAGCTGGACGTCGCCATGCAGATGGCTATCGAGAAGGGCGATGTAAGTGATTTCGTCTATTTCCAGGGAGAGAGACAGAGAATGTTGCCGATTATAGGAGTGGCCAATCTCGAGAGTGCTCTCCGAACTGGCCAACACCTATCTGCAGAAGGGAGATCTCGAGGCCGCGGAGCACCACTTCCTGGCACTGCTTAGAAGGTTCATTGCCGTGGAGCATCTCGAACGAACCAAGCTTCCAGATTGATCTCGGTACATGGCAAGTCGCCAGACTCGTCCGAATTCATCGGCGTCTCCTTGAAACTGGCAGACGTCATGGCGCAGGTAACATGAGGACATCTTTTCAATGCGCATTGTGCATATTTAGCGCGGACGAATTGCGGACGCACAGTCCGGCTACATCCATTGCATCGACAGTCAAACAAAGGTGCGTATATTTCGTGAGCGGAAGTTATGCGCGATCTAGACGGTCACGACCACTCAGAGCGGTGACGACAATGTTGAGGACCGTAACGAGGCGCAGTCGATGCTGGCACTTTGCCTTACGCTCTACGCCGACTTTCTGGTACGCGAATTGAGAACAAACACTCCAGTCTTCAGTTGACGTATGGCGACGATCAATCGCTGCAACAGGCAGGGCGGACGATGGACAGCGCCATTGAGGTTAGTTCGTTCATACTCCGTCATTGGGAAACGACGGAGAGCAGATCATGTCGACACTCGAAAGGCCGCCGTTCGGCGACAAAGCAGATCGTCGCCTGCTGGCCATGAACGATTTTGGTGCCCGCGCCGTGACCCTGAATCGGTAAATTCCAGTGGCAACGTTCCCATCCAACATGAATGCAGATTCTCGTTTGCACTGAAATATCTTCGCCCATTGGCGGAGGAGCTCGAGAGAAATGGAGAGACTGCCGGCGAGATACCTGCGATTCGTCCCGGCTGTTATTGCAATTTCGCGGAAGCACTCTTCCACTCGGCTGACGCGAAAAGCGCTCTGAAGACGACGAGACAGCAGCTGTTGGACGACGCGCTTCTCTGGGCCAAAAAGGCGAGCTTTCATCATCCTGGCAAATTATGAGTGACGATGCTTTCAGGCACTTGCGGAGGTCGAGACTGCGCAGAAGGCGACGGGGTCGTCGAAGAAGGATACGGAATGGAGAGATAAGGGTGTGGATCGACATGTTCGTGCATTCGTCTCAAGGTTGGAACGAGACGTGGCGGCTGCCAAGTTGGCCGGAGACAGAAGGGCTTAATAAAGCGGTGAATCCGTGTGGAGCGAGAATGGTTGCCGACGAGAGGTGTCGGCTTGCACCCTGTCCTATCTCCCTCCTCACCTTGGTTACCTCATCCACGCTCAAGTTTCTTCCAGCCACGATGCTTCCGTTCCCGCCACTGCTACGGCGCTGTTCCGTCGTCTCGCCGTCGTCGTGGATTCGACTGAAGCGAGTGCTCACGGAGCGACGGGCGCACTGCAGCTACACATCGACGGTTGCGGTCCGATGCGAGAGCGATCGACGGACGGCTCGACATCAGGGCGGCAGACGGCGGTGGGCGGCGAGTGAAGATGAACGGCAACAGCAGCAGTCTGGAAGGTGATTATTGTTCTGGTGAAACGAGCGAACGAGGGAGCCACAGTTCGAGTGGGCCTAACAACGGCGGCACCACCGCCGCCATTCCGGTGGCATTCGCCGCAACTCTGTCTGGATGGTTGCTCGTGATCAAAGACTACTTTGGCATCGAACCGGCCATCGTGGAGCCGGACGAAATCAAGTGCGCTGTCAAGAAGGCCATCGAGCTGAGGCGGAACAACCGACTGGACGAGGCCATCGAACTACTACAAAGTGTCATGACGGCGGCGACCGAGCGAGAGTCGAATGTATTTGACGCGATGCATTTGCACGTAGATTGTCTGGCAGGAACCGCTCGTGCTGACGAAGGTGCTCGAAGAGCTCGGGCACGCCCATCTGCTGGCAGGTCATCTGGACGAGGCGGAGAAGCTTTTGCGAACCGCCATCACCAGGTACGTGCGGCAAAGCGCTCATCTTGTGTCGTTGAATTCACCCATCGGGCGATGGCAGACAGCTGAAAGTGCACGGCACCACGGATCGGTCACCGCAGTTCGTCTCGCTCTCCTTGTTGATGATTGACGTCCTCATTCAGGTTGGAGGGGGTTAGTTGTCCGATGCACGCATAATATTTAGCGCGGCCTTCTGGATGACGCGGAGGCGGGTCTGACGCATTGCCTGCAACGACAGATCCAGATCATGTCCGATCATCGGGCAACGTTTACCGTGGCCGGAGGTGCGCTCATGGAGGAGCGTTTCAACGTCGACACCTATGGTTTGTCATGCCATTTTTACAGCTGACGACTGTCTCGACTGTAGGTGCCCGCTACACGGATCCTGTTGCAATGATGGGCATGATTTGCGAGCGATTCGCACTCTTCTTGGTAGCGTTTCGTCTGGCTATGCATGACTGCTCCACAAACATTAGGTCGAGCATCGTGGAGAGAATCGACTGGAGGAGGCGGATCAGTACATAAATGAAGCCGTGCAACTCTCGTCGCAAGTGACGTCCGCCACGCATCCGCACACCATCCGACTGCTCTACCGCTTCGGAGCCAGTTGTGTCGGCAAGGAACGGCAAGTGTTCTCTCTTGAGTGATGATGAGAATGTTGACGACGAGACCGGTGGATTGCAGCTGGCAGCTAGCCCACAAGTACCTCTCGATCGGTGCACCCAGGATATTGTACATCGACGACTGTGCCGACATTCTTCCTAGGTATTCCCCGTCGCTGGAATCAAAAGATGACGTTGCAGCTACTACTGCAATTATGCGTGCGCTCTCTTTCATCTCGGCCGCGGCGCCGAGGCTTGGGAGTGGGCAACTAAGGTTGGAGAGTCGAGTGTTTATCGCAAGAGCCCTAATGATAAGGCACTGCCGGTGGTTTCGAAGACGGATACGGAACTCCGTGCTAAGGTGCAAGGCTTCATCCGGTTCCTCGAACGACGGGTTCCTGCCGCCGAACGGCAGAAGATTAGCTCCAACACCGGCACCAGCAGTTCTAGTTGGTGGAGATTCTGGGCCTAGTGTGCCGGGTCATAGACGAAGACGAAGACGACGATAAGAATAATAATATGCGAATTGGCGAAGGCGAGGGTGAGGTGCTCAAAGAGAGAGATTGACGTCGGCGACCAGCCGCACTACGACTAACGACCAAGCGGAGAGGGGGGGGGGAGATAAGGAGAATGGGCATTGGCCGGCCGGTCGATCGACTGACTGAATGTGAGTTCGTACATCCTTCTCTCGCGGGTCATGCGTGCACTCTCGCGGCGGCGTACCTGAGTTTCCCTCCTCTCTCTTTCATCACACCCTCGGTTGGCGGGTGTCTGCGCCGCTCGAAATGGGTTGATGTGTTGGGCTGTTATTCTATCGTTGCGGTGGACCCCCTCTCCCCCACCACACAGCCATCGCCCTTCCTGTTGTTGTGGGCGTGGCGGCAGCACAGTCTGACTCAGCGAACGAGAGCGAAGAGTCGCGCCAGACAGAGTTGCGTCACGCGGGGGAAGCGCACATTCTCCTCCTCCTTCTTCTTCAAGATAGTGGTGGTGGTGGCGGCAGGAATTCCACTTCCGTCCCATTGCCTCCCCCTCCCTCCTCGTCCGATCACACGACGCGGGGCAGTAGTATGCCGTCTCGTTTGATCCCTGAACGGTAGCTGTCTCGCCGCACGTCTGTCCCATTCCGCAGTCGACAGAAGAGGGGAGGAGGAGCGATCGGAAAGCGACGTTATGCAAAGCAGCAGCGGCGGTGCGGTGCGGTGGCACTTTCTATTCAGCGCGGCGGCGGCGGCGGCGGCGCCACCGCTTCGTCTTCTTCTGCCGCCGTCGTCGCTGCTGCTGCTGCTCGTCTTGTTTCTTCTCCCCTGCGCTGCACCGTCCATCAGCACGCGTGAGCAGAGTGTGGAGACACGAGACGGGCAGAGAAGGCGAGAGAGAGAGAAGAGCACGGTTCGCGCTCGCGCACGCAGTATCAGTTGTGGCGACGGAGAGGAAGAAGCGCGTCTCTCCCACTCTGTCTCGAATTGTCTCATCGATACCGCTTGTCGTCGTTGTTATTGTTGTTGTTGTGATGGTGATGAAGAGGAGTTTGGTCTAGCAGATGTCTGCATTCGTGGAGACATCGTCGACCGGAAGGCGAGCGACCGCCTCAGCCAGCAGAGGACTGTCGGAACATCACCCCGATCTGGCATTTCCGAGTGGCTCTACTGCCGTCAATGCAACGGACGTGCCAGATGATGAGGTGAGAAGAGGGAGGAGAAGGAGGATGAGGGGAAGAAGAGAGAGTCTGCAAATTAGCGACTGCACACAACCAGAAGCAGCAGCCGCAGCAGCGGCGGCAGTGGCGGCGGCTGTCAGTCCGCATCGTAAGTGCAGAGGAGTGATGAAGAGGAATGTGCACACACGATTTTGGGGCTGATGACGATACGACATCGAAGAATGCAAGCATGCAGATGTGGGCCGACATCGCCGAGTTCCTGCAACAGGAGAAGCGATCGTCCGCATTCAGTGGCGGCGGCGGCGAGGAGAAGAAAACGACTGTCGATGTGGATATGAAGCCGTCCACATCGGCCGTGCTGATTGCACCGCCGCCGCCGCCTCTCTGTCGGCGGCAACGAACCACCAGAGACGGCGTGCTTGTGCCGCACGGGCTGCCCTCGCCCGCCGCAGCTCAGCCTCCATCCTACTATTCACGTTCGTCGTTTTCACCTCTTCCCCACCGTTCAACTGCTCGAACTGAGTATAGTGCGTCCGCTGCGCTCGCTGCACTTGCATTCGCCGCTCCAGACCCCGCATCTTGCCATGCTCGGCGCTCAACAACACCATCACCACCACCACCAACAACAACACCAGCTGGCGGCGTACGGCGGCTCTTCGCTGCCAACCCACTCCATGGTCCTTCGATCGGCCTCCTCATCCTCGTCGTC
Organism: Bunonema sp. RGD898; assembly: GCA_014805405.1. NCBI lineage: Eukaryota > Metazoa > Nematoda > Chromadorea > Rhabditida > Bunonematidae > Bunonema > Bunonema sp. RGD898. The sequence goes on along the minus strand of JACMII010000105.1, from coordinate 5,811 downwards.
GTCTCTCGCTGCCGCCATCTATGACGGCGCCGCGCGGCAACAACGCGCCAGGAACCAGCGACAACAGCAGCAGCAACAGCAGGAGAAGAACAACGGTCGGACGAACGGTACGCGAATGAGCAGCGATTCTATCGATTGATGGTGTGATTTATTATCTTCATGAATTGCAGTGTCGTTGGCCAGCTCGCTGCCGCCACTTGCGCCTCCCCATCCTACTGTTGCTGCTGCTGCTGCTGATCTTTCGATCGTAAAGACGCAGACGCCGCCGAGCAGTCCCGAGAACTGTAGCAGCGGTAACACCGCCGCCGCTGCTAATCAGCTGTCCTTCGGTACTCTCTCCCACTCTTTCCATTGGCACGTGCACACGAACTGCTAATGCTCAGACGGCGCAAAGACGGCAACCGTCGTCGACAACGGCACATCTTCAAGCGAATGGAGGTAGGTCGATCGCAGACTCATTCGTTCTGCTCCTTCCACCCTACGCTATCACCATCATTCGTGCATTATCTATCAACAATTTCTCCTCCCCCACACCAGTGTCGAGTCGTCATCGACGCCGTCGCCGTCGCCACGAGAGTTTCACCTTGATGCGATGGCAGTGCAGTCAGTCGGTCGGTCTCACCCACTCACAAACAAGAGCTCGTCGTCTGGTGTTCTCTGCCGAATGCGCGCTCTCTCCGTTGCCTCGCCACCGCCATTAGCAACCTTGCATTCCAGAAGCAGAGCGTCCCCAGTTCAATGCCACCACCTCTCTCGTCTAGAGAGCAACGAGGCGGTCGCGAGAAAAAGCGGCTCGAACGGAGAAGAGGACGACGGCGCATGCACACGACGACAACGTTGTTGTCAGCGCTGCTAGTCGTTTTCGATATTTACAGTGGCACGAAGCGGTGCTCCTTCTTCTGGTGTGTGTATACACACATTGTTCTGGTTGCTCTGAAGCACAATGGGACTGGGGTGACAATGCAAATTAGCCGCTCAATCAGTCCCCGCTGCCGTCGTCTAACGTGTCGCTCGCGCGCTCTCTCTCTCCCTCTCTGTCTGTTTGTGCTGCGTGCCCCCGTGAAAGCTGTTAGCGGTGGCAGAGGAAGGGGGGGGGGAAGGGGGGAGAGGAAGGAAGAGACACCGCAACCGCTGCACAGACTACCGGTTCCCGCAGCCGCGGGCATCACACCGCCACCGCTAGCGGAGGAGGAAGAGGAAACGCGCCGAAATTGCCGCTAGCGGCGGCGACGGCGGTAGTCGTCAAGGGGAAAGTGCACAGGAGCAAGAAGAAAGATTACGAGCGACGACGCGGTGACGGATGAGGACGGTGATAATTGCAGGTTCTACGAACTGACGCCTCCACAGCCACGGCAACAGGAAGTCGTCGAACAGCAACAACAGCAGCAGCAGCCGGTACTGCACGAGCTACAGCCGCCCGCGACGAATCCACTGCTGTACGGACAGCCCGCGGCATCGTCCGCATCGCCGGTCGCGTCCACGCCGAGAAAGGCGACGCGTAGACAGCGTCAACCGAATCAGCAGCAGCAGAACAATGCACAGACCAGAAGCAGACAGACAACGTCGTCCGCTATCACACCGTCCTCGTCGACGACGACGACGACGACAACGACGACGACGACGACACAACTTCCGCCAAGCGCCGCGTCGGTCTCGTCCTCCTTCTCGAGCTACATGTGAGCGGCGTCGGCGATTTGAGAGAGGGATGAGAGCACACAGTTCGCTCAGAGCGCTGACGCCACGACCCACGTCGTCCTCGCCGTCCTCCTGTGCGACGGGCACGCCCGGCTGCTGTCAATCACTAGCGGCGGCGGCTGCGGCGGCAGTCAGACGACAGCACAACGTGCACGAGTGCAGACACCCGGGCTGCACGAAGAGGTGAGACGCACGCACACCGATCAAGCTGCATACGACGATGCAGCTACTCCAAGTCGTCGCATCTGAAGGCGCACGAGCGCACGCACTCCGGCGAGAAGCCGTACGTCTGCGGATGGCGAGGCTGCGACTGGCGCTTTGCGCGCTCCGACGAGCTGACGCGACATGCTCGGTATCCACCCCCTGTACGCATGCACGTCTCTCGTCGGGCTTAGGAAGCACACGGGCCAGCGTCCGTTCCGCTGTTCGCTCTGCTCTCGGTCGTTCTCGCGCTCCGACCACCTGAATCTGCACATGAAGCGACACGCCGTCGGCCAGTGCTGACGCCGCCGCCTCCTCCCCATCCCCGCTACCGTCGTCGTCGTCATCTCACGCAACTCGTCGTCTCCTCGCTCGACCTCTCTCACGCACTCTGGGAGCCAGTCAGCCACACGACAGTCTCACAATCATCTCCACCATCAGTCTCCCCTCCTACTTCGGTCTCCTGGTGGCGTGCCCGTTCGGGCGCCGATCGTAAATCAGACAGGCAGCCCGCCCGCCCGCCGCACAATCGTGCCATCAATCTGCGGAACCGAGGGGGGAGGGAGGAATGTGAAGTAGCAGCAGCAGCAGCGGCAGCGAAACCGGGACACCCGTCACCGCTAATTGATGGACGACGATCGCACCTCTCGCCAGCCGATCTTATTTTCACGCTCCTTCACACCCTCCTCTTGCTGTGGGACTCTGTGAGCAGCGTGCGTGTCGTTTTCCTCTCTCTCTCAGTCTCTGCCACCGCGCTGTGTTCTGTTCTCTCATGAAGACGGGGTCTGCTGTGGTGCCGATAAATAATGTCTGTTGGGGCGAGAGATGCTCGCGACCGACTCAACGCAAACAAGCACATTCTCCCCCACACGTTCTCTCGGGGGAGCACATAGAACAGCTAGTGGATCATAGTGACTCTTGCTCTCCGTTTCTGCAGCAATGTCGTCGAAGTGGTCTCGTGTGTGTACGTTTGGACATTCGTCACCATCTCTCAGCACTTCTTTCTGAGTTGGGGATTCGTGTGATGTCTCGTTTCAGAACCAGACCAAGCGCGCACGCGCGCAGGGGCGATGGGCATCAGTGACAGGGTGGTGGTAAACAAGGCGTGAACAGCAGTAGTGGGCGGTAATCGACGGGGAGAAATCCAGAAATCTGTCTGTCGTCGTCGTCTCAAGAACCATCATCACAGGGCGAAGACGGTGCTGTGCGGTGCGAGCGTGTTTATATAGAAGGAGACGAAGAAGAAGAAGAATAAGAAGGCCACTTGATATGGTGGTGTGCGTGTGTCAGGGTCTGTTAGTCTGTGATGCACGCACTGCTCTGTCAGTCTCTGATTATGATAGGGGCAAGAAACTCAACAAGGTGAAGACACACACGCGCGCGCGCCACTGGCTTCTGCTCAGGACCCGGCTGTAGACGACAGTAGTAGCTTGGAGAGGGTCGTCTCCGTGCCGTCCGTCAGTTTGACGGCCGTTTTCGCCAGCAGACCGTCCACCAGATCGGAGGCGTCCTGCAATGGGTTGATGGACGTCGTGTCGAAGGGACCTTCGCACCTTGACGGAGCTCTTCAGCTGTTCGGACACCTCAGTCCAAGACAGCTCGAGTGCGCCGTGCAGCTCATCGATCGGTAATTGCTCGCTTAGCTGTTCCGCCTACAATACGCAATGTTGATTTTCTCCCGGAACCCGACACGCATACCAATCTCTTAAGAACCTCGATAACGAGTCTGCACTGGTGTCCCTCCTCCTGATCGGCGACCGCGGCAAAGACCGGAATCTGAATTGGGGACGATGCGTGTACACGTCTACTTGCGTTCATCTACCAGATCCTGCAGCTGGATTCGCTTCGGCGCGTCAGCCTTTGGCTCGGCCTCCTCGGAACTCCTCCTGGCCGTCGACTTGGGAATCGGTCCGCCGAGGATGATGGCGACGACGAGCACCGCGAGATGGGGCCAGAAACGGGGCAACTCCTCGAGCAGATCGTTTTCGACGGCCAGCGACACGGCTAGCTCGATTCCACGCAACACTGGCTCCTGGCCACGGTGCTCGACCAACAGACAGAGCACCTCGCCGGCCCGCTTCGAGATGTCCAGTTTCGTGTTCGCCTTGATGACGAGACCGGCGATCAGGTGCGACAGCTGGAGATCCTTCTTCCGAACCAGATCGTCGAAGCAGGCCAGCAGCTGCAAGTATAGGCTTGCATGAGGAAAGGCGTCGTTCGACAGCCGCTCACCTCCTGCTCGTCGGAGGGATTCGCAAAGTAGTCGCCAATGTCCGAGAGCAGCGTCTGGCCTGCGGCTTCGAGCGCGGACAGGTCGATGGGCACATCGGTCTCGATCTGCAATTCCACATGCACGAGGCAATCGCACAAGAGTCATCATACGGGCTCGGATGTCTGCTCTCCGGCGATCTGCTCATCCTGAGCCCCCGCCACGGAGCCAGAGGCAGCGTTCGGCTGATCGGGTTGCGCATTCTGTGCCGCCTGGTTGGCGAGCGACTGTTGACTGGCGCTTCTCGGCGTGACCGTTCCGCTCTGCACCGCCGACGAGGCGCCCGATCCACCGGCGCTTCCTCCGCCCGTCGCCGACCATCCGCCCTGTTGCTGTCCCTTGCCTCCTCCTCCCAGCGATCGGGCCGCCATGATGGGACCGCGTCGTTCATCCGCCGAGGGCTTGCGACCGCCGCCAGACGGACCGGTTCCGGCAGTCTGGTGGCTGGGCTGATCGGCCAGCGTCGAGTTTGCCGAGGGTCCGCCGCCGCCCGCGCCCGACGCCCAGTTTCGCGACTTGTTGAGTTGGTTCGTGTTGGCGGTCGCTTGCGAGAGCGTCCCCCTGGATCCGGCCGTCGTCGCGCTTCCCGTCGTGTTGGATGCCTTGGCAGCGATGCGCCGCCTCTCGTCGACCGAGACGTTCTGCGGTCCTCCGCCGCTGCCTCCACTTCCCTGCGATCCGCGCGCCACCGGGAGCGCCTTCTTGCCGAGCGACTGACGGGACGCGATGCCGGTCGGGTGCACTGCGCGATTCGCGATCTCGGCCGCCTTCCTGGCCTGCTCCTCCTTCTCGAGCTGCTCGTGAATCTCCTCCAGCTTCTTCGGACCCTGAAACGACTCGGCGATGCTGGAGAGTTCAAACCGCCATGCTCACCTGTTCCTGGGTAGCTTTGCGGTGCCAATTGCCGCTGGCCAGGTCGAGGAGGTTCATGATCATGACGCGCACACGCGGTGTGACCTTCGACTGGATCGACTCGAGGACGCTCAGGTGGGACCTCATCCAGTCCGGTCCGAGATCGCCGGGGTTCTGGTGGATGGCGCCACCGACGGCGTCCAGCAGCTTGACCACACAGGACACCGCTTCATCGTCGCACGAATCGCTTCCTTTGACGGAGGCGAGTTTGAAGAGCTCCTGCACGCAGTGGCCGATGATTCGACTCGGGAGCTGGTGCAACAAGTAGAGTTGTCCGATGAAGCTGCAAAGAAGATCATCATTCCCCCGCGAGTCGTCAACGACAATAACGAACTTGATGTTGCCGAACTTGATCCGACGCAGCCTCTGGTAGAGCTCCTGCTCTTCGGCCTCGAGTTCGCGTTTCTTCTGCGCGTCCGGCTCCTCACTTATTCTCTTGCGAAGCGCCTCCAACGTCTCCTGCGCAAGGTTCGCCATTCCTCCGCCAGTCAATGAAAGGTTTCAAGACTCACATCGTCCTTCTTCTCGAAGGTCTTCTGGAGATGCCTCATGATGCTGTTGCGGAAGGGCGAGTGCGTGCCACCACTATTCGACTTGAGGTCCTCTTCGACCTGAAGAAGCTCACATTTCAAGACTTCCAGTCAAGTGACCTGTGATTTGCAGAGCGTGGCGTAGAGTCGCGCGAACTTGGGCTCGTCGACGGCCTTGTCGAAGATGACGACCGTCACCTGGCT
>JACMII010000104.1:18946-42584 GCA_014805405.1 Bunonema sp. RGD898 | reverse complement strand
GCGTTGGGGGGGGGCTGGAAGGAAGGAGGAGAGGAGAGGAGAGGAGAGAGAGGAGGAAGGTCGTCCCTGCTCCACCGCAATCGTTGTGGAGGACGGAGGAGGAGGACAGGTTGGAGACGGGAGCGAGGGTGGAAGGGGGAGGGGAGCAACAGACTGCATGCCATCGGACGAGGCGGTCGATTCAGCGATGGGAAAAGAGCGCCCCGATCAGGGGAGAAAGAGAACCGCACGCACACACATTCGCACGCTCACTACTGGCCACCCCCCAACTGCTGACACACGGAGAAACGCACGCGCGCTCACACGTGATCAACAACATGGCGGCGGCGGCGACGGCGACGACTACGACGACAACAACAACAGCAGCAGCGGGAAGGGAGAAGAAGAAGACAACGAGGAGAAGGAGAAGAAGGCCGCCAGCATTCCTCCCTCAGCGACGGATCACAGCTGCTGCTGCTGCTGCTGTTGTCGCACGTATTCGAGTCGAAGAGTGAGCGAGCGAGAGACAAACAAGTGGGGCACTGAAAGGCGAGCAGCGTCGGGATGGGAAGAGAGCGAGAGTGAATCTGTTGGTGGTCCGCTCGTTGGTCTCTCGTCTCCCAAGTGGCGGGTGCCGATGGCGTTCAGATGTGGCGGCGACGACGGCGGCGACGACGACGGGCCGGCCGTCGTAAAGGGACCGCTGTTGTCTTGTGTACTGCAGTACTGCACAACCAGTCTTCTTGCAGCCGAGTCGCTGCATCGATTGAAGTGGGTGGGAGAAGCGCGAAAAGTGCTGCGGGTCAGAGCAGCCTGATGATTTACACAGCTAGTCTCACCAACAAACAAACTCACTGGCTGACTGACTGCCTGGCTGATATAGTGTGGCTTCCCCTCGTCGGCGTCGTCGTCGTCGCTGCACTTCGTTCCAATTACAATAACAATGCGGTCGCTAGTGCTGCAGCTGCCTCCTGCATTCCTCCATTACCTCTTCCTCTTTTTCTTCCTCGTCATCGTCGCAACACCAGCAAGCTCTTCCGACAAGTGCTCGTGGCAGGTGTTGTCTGAGCGCGCGCGCTAGGGTGTGTGGCGAGATGGGAAAGTGAAACCCAGAACTGTGCCACCTACGACGATCGGCCGGGTATCCTGAACGTGCATCTGGTCAGCCACTCGCACGACGACCTCGGCTGGCTCAAGACCGTCGACGAGTACTACTGGGGATGTAGAGAGATACACATATTGGCCGCTCGGCGCTTTCCATACGCGATCAATCGATGATTTAGCGCACAAGTCGATCACGCCGGTCGGAGTGCAGTACATCTACAACACGGTGCTGGATGAACTCGAGAAGGACCCCGCCAGACGGTGAGCGACGCTCGCTTTTCCATTCCAGACCACAACCGTCGACGGTTGAGCTTCTCGGCCGCCGAGACCGGGTTCATCTGGCGCTGGATGGTGACGCACAGCCAGAAGGATCGAGATCGATTCGTGCGACTCGTCCGAACCGGTCTCGCCGCCGTTCTTTGGCAAGCGGTGATAATGCGCGCGCTCGGACTGCAGGACAGCTGGAGATGATCGGTGGCGGCTGGGTGCAACCGGACGAGGCCGCGGCGCACTACGTGGCCGTCATCGACGAGCACTCGCTGGGAGTGCGCTTCCTAAACGAGTGGTTCGGCGAGTGCGGACGGCCCAAGGTGGCGTGGCAGATCGATCCGTTCGGACACAGTCGGGAGGTCGCCAATCTCTACGCCCTGGTCCCTCTCTTCCTCTTCGCTAGCGAGTCTGATGACGAAGTCGACTGAAACAGATGGGCTACGAGGCGCTCTACTTCGCCCGGCTGCACTACCTCGAGAAGGAGACGAGACTCGCGAACAAGTCGCTCGAGATGATCTGGCAGACCAGCGACGATCTTAGTAGGCAGCGAGAGAGAGAGAGAGATCACGCACCATTGATGCGACGACACCGTCTCCTACCCAATGCAGAGACGTCGATTCTGACGGGTGCCTTCTACAACTCGAACTACGGACCGCCGGCCGGCATCTGCTGGGACAACCTGTGCGAGTACGACCCCCTGATCGACAGTCCCATCCTGGAGGGCTACAATCTTCACGTCATGGTCGATCGATTCGTCAAGGCCATCCGGGAACAGGCCGGCGCGATGAGAACGTCTCATCTGATGGCGTTGATGGGCGAAGATTTCCACTACACCAGCGCCAACAGGTCCTCTTTCTCTTGTCTAGTCGCACCCTCGCCCCCTATGACAACGGACGGATTCTAGCTGGTACACGAATCTGGACAAACTGATCGCGCACGTTAACTCGAACGTGAGCACCGCTAGGCTATCGAACTGGAACAGGGCGGTCGTTTAGTCGTCGCTCGGCATGCGCGTCTTCTACTCGACGCCGACCTGCTACACGGCGGCCGTGACGAAGAACGCTCGCTCCCTTCCGAGCAAAACGTGAGGCGATAGAGTCCTTTTGGACTGTGTGTGCGGGGAAGGGAGCAAACAATGTGCATCGCTCGGCAGAGACGACTTCTTCCCGTACGCGTCGGGCAACCACACCTACTGGACGGGCTACTTCACGTCGCGACCGGCGCACAAGCTGTTGATTCGTCGCGCGAGCGCCTTCCTGCAGACGGTCCGCCAGTTGAGCACCCTCGCCAATCTCAGCACGCCCGCTCTGCACCACTCGCTCTTCGTGCTCGACCAGGCCGTCTCGCTGGCCCAGCACCACGACTCGATCACGGGCACCGCCAAGGAGAACGTCACTCGCGACTATGTGAAGCAGCTGGCGCACGGCGTCGCGTTCGCATCTCAGGCACTCGCGCTCTCTCTCCTCTGCCATCATAGTTGGCGCATCTAGACGGTGCTCACCAACGCGACGCGTCTGCTGGCTGGCGACAAATCCGCACCGCTCGCATCCCCCATCACGTACTGCAGTCTCCTGAACGAGACGCGCTGCGAGGGAACCAGGTGAATGCTCGGCATGCTCGCTTCGAACTCATCGCCGCCGTCCAGAAATGCGTCCTCGTTCGTGGTGACGGCCTTCAACTCGTTGGCGCAGAACGTCAGCCAGGTGGTGCGCATCCCGTTCTGGCAGAGCACCGCCATCGTGAAGGACGGCCAGGGAGGGGCCGTCACCGCTCAGGCGAGAGACTGGCCCGACAGTGCTCCCACCATGTAAGACGACGTGATTTTTAGCTGGTGAAGAGCACGTTCGATGCGCAATGGTCGCCGAACGTCGGCGAACCGCGGGCGCCCTACGAGCTCGTCTTGCAAGCCAACGTGCCGGCACTCGGATTCTCGTCGTTGTCCGTCTCCGCCGCAACGACGCCCGCATCACTGTCGTCGTCGTCGCCATTCCTGACGCGAGTCTCGCAGCCGCAGCGCATTGACGACGACAAGTGGTCGACGGTCTCGATCGAGAATCAACATCTGCGCGTGCTTCTCGGAGACGACGGTCTCGTCCGAGCCGTCGTGCACAAGCGGACAAATACCAGGCATTCGAACGATGCTGACCAGTGTGCTCTCAATGATAAACCGGTCTTCAGCTGGCCTCTTCGCCAGTACGTCTCGTACTACGAGGGCACTGCCGGCGAGGATGGATCCCAGCCGACGGGCGCCTACATCTTCCGCAACAACGCGACGCATCCGAGAGTGGACTTCTCGAAGGCACTCCGCATTCAGGTCGTCAAGGTAAGAGAGAGAGAGCGCGCGCGTGCGCAAACCCACCACCGCACCCATCTTCAAACGATCAAAAACCCATTTCGAGGGAGACCTCTCGAACGAGATCCGCCAGCACTTCTCGGACTGGGTCTCGCAGACCGTGCGACTCGACAACGACTCGGAGCATGTGGTGTTCGACTGGACCGTCGGGCCGATTCCCAAGGAGAGCAAGTGAGTGGTGGCGGCGGCGATGCTCTTCGCGGCGCGACGAACTTGGCACTCGTGAATCTGTAGGTATCCTCTCGCAAAGGAGGTGGTGCTGCGCTACGAGACCGACATCCGTGGCGGCGATCTCTTCTACACGGACGCGAACGGACGACAGACCATGGAGAGACGGTGCGCAGTTGACCGACGAGCGTGTGCGGATAGAGTCAGTCGAGCACAGACGCGCGTTCGCGCCGACCTTCCGCTGGGACGACACGGAGCCGATCGCCGGCAACTACTATCCCATCAACACGCGCGTCCACATCCGGGACGCGGCGACGGCCTTCGCGCTCGTCACAGACCGGAGCCAGGGCGCGACGGCGTACAACAACACGGTCGAAGTGATGGTGCACCGTCGCTGCTTCCACGACGACCACTTCGGCGTGGAGGAGGCGCTCGACGAGCCGGGCGAGGACGGACGTGGGCTGCTGGCGCGCGGCCAGCACCGCGTCTTCTTCTCCACTCCGCAACAGGTCTCCGAGAGGGCCCAGATCCTCTCGCAACGGGTCTTCCATCGAGTGGAGCTCGGCTTCTCCCGGCCCCCCTCCGCCGCCCTCTCCTCGTCGGCACCGCTGCCCACGTTCGCCGGGCTGAAGGCGGCCCTTCCGGACGTGCTGCATCTGCTCACCCTGCAACAGCTCGCCGATGGAGACGTGCTTCTACGGCTGGAGCACATCGGCGAGAGCGCCAATCGGTGGGGCGACTCGGCGCCGGTGGTCGTCAACCTCAAGGTTGGTCTTTCGCTCGCTCTCTTTCTTTCATGCCCTCCCTCCATTGTCCGTCTGTTTGCAGAACATGTTCGCGACGGTGCACGTGCTGTCCGGCGAGGAGCTTGCGCTGGCCGCCGACCGCCCTTCTTCTTTCTCCACCTCCTCCTCCTTCCAGGGCGGCGAAGGCCGGTTTGTGTGGGCCGACCGCATGACAGCAGGAAGATCGTCTCGTCTTTCCTCGACAAAGAGACGTTCGTCGATGTTGCAACGGCCGGAAGAAGACGACCTCACGGCGGTCACACTCAATCCGCAGCAGATCCGCACTTTCCGACTCAAGATTGCACCGCTGCGTCGTTGATGTCTCTCTCCCCCCACTCGACAGACCGATCAATCATGAAAAACTGCTTCATCCTGCTCCTTCTCTCTTGCAGTTCGTCTTGTTCGGTGCAGTCTACCCGGATGCGAATAGTATGCGGTCTCGAGACTCTCTCTCCATTATTATATGTTAGGTGGTCGTATGGCGGCGATGTGAACAGCCAGTCATGTGCAGCGACGGCGACGGCGATGATGATGATGATGGTGATGCTGGTGATATTGGTACCTGTCAGATGACGATGATGGACGTGTCCTCCTCCTCCTCCTTGCCGCACTCTCTAGTCTAGTCGTGAGGAGTGGCTGTGGACGAGGGCGGTGGCGGCGGCGGCGGTGGCGGCGGCTGATGCTTGCTGTTGTTGACCATGGACATGTGCGGTGGCTGGTCGTGGACAACAGGCGGCGGATGCCGTGCCTTAGTGGCGGAGAAGAGCGTGTCCGTCACCAGACTCGGCACGAATCGACTCCGGCCCGCCACCGGTATCATCACGTCCTTGCCGCCATCTGTCACGGATCTCTCGTCCGTCTGACCACAAGAGTAAAGAGACCGGCGGAGCGGCGGCGGCAGAGCAGCATCCAGAGGAGGGTGGCTGTCAGAAGCGAGACACAGATGATGCCGACCACCGTCGACGCGATGACGCACACCCGGAGTGTGGACAAAAGCTCGGCGCCTCGCTGCAGCAGCTCTATTTCTTTCTCTCTCTCGCTCTTATTGACACCATTCTCTCTTCAATCTAAGCCCCGATGGGGCAATCGCTCGCTCTCTCTCTCCCCAATTCTCCCTCCTTCACTCAATAGATTCACTTGTTTGCTCGAGGTCTTCAAGAAATTGGCGCAGGGGCCTCGGAGAAAGACTGTAGAGAGGGGGAAGGAAAAAGTGAACCCCCACCCTAGCTGCTAGTTGAATGTCCTCCATGCCGCATGCCTTGAAGCAAACGCCGCCGAGCGGAGACGACGATCCAGATCCCAAGCCGCCCGCATCGCTGCTCTGAGAGATTGTCAACCGGTATGTGAATGTGGTCGGGAGGCGGCGAAGGTGAAGAGGGAAAAAAGAAAAGGCGAACCGGTGAGTCGAGCATGTTACGGATGCCGGACACAGTGCGTGAGACGTCCGTGAAGAGCTGCGAGAGATCGACTTCTCGATCGGACGATCCGCTCGAAGAGCCGCCGCCCACCATTTCGCCTATTCGACTCCCAATTGTGCGCATTCCGTCAAGAGGAAGAGGAGCGCGCCAGACTGCGGGCGTCGTGGCTTTTTCTAGCCGTAGGAGAGGGAGGGCACGACAGAACGAGGACGCAGAGACACTGTCGCGCTGCGTATTTCACGGTGGGCAACAAGTCGAGAGAGAGGGGAGTGCCTGAAGTGGGCCGCGAGAGAGACGACAACGAGGTGCGCACGGGAGAGGCACTCGAGCCGGAGGGAGGACAGGGACGGGGGACGGCACAAACAAGGCGGAAGGGGGGAGGAGGAGGAGAGAGACGCGTCACACCTTCCCATCTCGGATTCCTCCTCGTTCTCGCACAGCTGCTGCTGCTGCTGCAGGTGCGAGGAGGGCGACGAGACTGAGCGAGACGGAGAGTCCCCATCTCGAATGCTGCACCAGCAGCAGCCAGTGTCAATAGACTGACGGGCCGCCGCCGTCGTCGTCACACAAACACACCTCCTTCTCTCTCTCCTCCCCCTCCTCTGATCGGGGCCGGTCTCGATTGCGAGGGGAGAGAGAGGGGGAGAGATGCAGGCTGAGCAGAAACCGCGCTTGCCCGCCTAGCTCAGACAGAGGGGGGAGAGAGAGACTGTCGTCTCCGCTCGATCGAGACGACGACGACGAGGACGAGCAGGACGAGCGCGGGGTGTGTATCATCTCTGTACGGAGGAGCAGCCCCGATGGGCTCGGTTGCTCCTCTTCTTCTGACCGCGGACGCAACTGACCACAAAAGACACGCGCACACAGGGACTGGGGAGCGGAGAGAGAGACTCGGAACACAGACACGCCCGTCTCCTTGTTGCTCTGTCGACCCGAGCAGAAGCAGCAGCAGCAGCAGGGGCGGCTGAGGCGAGCCGCAAACACGGCGGAGGGGGGCGAGAGACACGCCGCCCGGTCTCTCGCTCTGCGTGCGCGCGAATTATCCTCGTCCCCGCAAGGACAGCGGCCGGCGCAGCAAGCAAGCGCACGCGCGCGCGTGCACACGGTCCGGCAAACACACGCGCGCGCGCGCAACTCTAAGCACTTCTCCCACGCACACGCACGAGAAGCTGTCGTCCTCGTCCGCTATTAGGGCATCCCCACATCGTCTCCTCCTTCTTCTTCTTCTTCTTCTTCTTCCTCTTCCTCTTCAACGACTACCACTACTGCTCTCTGCCTGTCATCTCTTGGGTGTCTCGTACGGTACCCGCCGTTCGCGGCGTCTTGAGAGATCATCGTCGTGCAAGGCTCGTGTGATTGAAGGGATCGTGTGTGTGTGTGTGTGTGTGTGCGGAAGGGCGCGCGATCGGGTCGAGAAGGGAAAGATGAGAGAGAGAGGGAGCGACGTGCGCGCGTGCGGCAGCACCGACGACCGGGCAACGGACCACAAGCACCCGACTCTTCGAACTCTGCTGCTACTTGCCCGTTGCGCTGTTGCGGTGCCCGTTTCTCAGCATGACGATCGACGCTGAATGAGCTTGTCTGCCCATATTGCTGTTGCTGTGCGCCGCCTGAAATGGTACGACGTCCCGACTCGCTCTCTTATCTCTCTCCCTCTCTTTCTCAAGCATCTGACAGTCGCCTTATGAGTGTTGGCCAGCAAGAGATGATGTAGCTGTGCGTCAAGGCGAGATCACACTGCCTATAGTGGAGTGTTCACCTGGCAGAGATCGGAGAGTTCTCTTGCCAACGATAAGTTGTTCCAGCGGCGCGCCTCTCTCTCCGCCAGCCGACCAAGCTCAACTCGTTCCGTCGAGTTCGGTCGTGTCGACTTCACCAGTTCAACCAGATCACGGGACGACTTTCCCTTTCCTGCAGCACCGGCGAAACGATTGGGTAACGTAATGCAAGACCGACAACAACCTCTAATGTCGCGGGCCAACCGAATGACGTCCCTCTTCAGTTGCATCAAAAGAGAGCGCTCCATCTGAGGAACTAGCGGTTTGGAAGACGACGTCTGCAAAACGTCCAGTTATCGCGGCTCACAGCCCAGAATGCGCACCTCGGAAGACGTTGTGGTTGACGACGAGGAGAGCGTTTTCCTCACCCTCTTCGCTGGCGGCGGTGAGAACTGAGAACAAATCGACCGCTTTCAACAATTCGACGCGCAAGTGCAAACCCTGGCATCGACGACACCATTCGTTGTGATGACGTCCTCCTCCTCTGCCTCCTCGTCCAATCCCCAAGACGACGCGCTTGGCGGATTCGAGTCGATGACCAAGGACGAGAACAGTCCATTGGCAAGATCTGAACGAGTTCCATCAGTGGTTGGCGGAGGGCATAGCTACCTCCGTTCTCTGACTCGGCGCAGTCCGCCTCGAATGGTCCGGTCACGGAGACCACGTCACTGAAATGGGAAATGAAGGGTGACAACGCCAAAGTTGCGTAAAATCCCGCTCCGACCATCGCTCCTTCCATCAATTTGACGTAGAACAGAAGGAACGTGGTCAGAACGGAATATTACAAAGACTGCGAGTCGCACATACCTAAGATCTGTCGTGAACGACATATCGGACACCACGGACGACGTGTCGGACATGGCACGCCGCCGTTCGCGCCACGCTCGATGGGCGTCCGCACCCAGTGGGCCAGACTTGCGACGAGGCGGAAGTCCTTTCCTGTCGCCATTCCCACCGCCAGCCGCTCGACCTTGTCGCGTTCTAACGAGAGGTTACGTGCCCAGACATGTGCAAAACAACCTCTTGTTCGGTTTCGACTCGAGCATCGATGTTCCCGGTGCAATTCCTAGCGGACCGCTTTCGGCCATCTCATCGACTGCCGACAGTGCTCGTTTGTCCAACTTGTACGGGTTGCCGAACGCGTGTGCCCTAGACAGAGGAAATCTGCATGCACGCGACCAAGATTGTAACCGAATTGGCTGCGGCTCGACTTCTCGAAGTGGCGCTGCACCGCAGGCCTCTAGCGCCTTCACGTAGTCCATGTAGTTGCCCATTTGTCGAATGGGCTGCGAGTGAAGTTTGTCTGAAAGGAGCCGTAGGGATTATCGCATGCGCACACGCGCGGCAGCGGACACTGACATGCGGTCTGAAGACGAATGACGGTGCCGGGAAGTCCTCCCTCCAGTCGGCCGACGGCCGAGTCGGAGAGCGCCTGCATCAGGTTGGCCCGCATCCTCGGAATCATCGACACCTAAACGGAACGATGCCACTCCGATTCGTGGAACAGCAACAGGACGTACGGTTTCCGAGCGCTCAATGAGGAAGGGGTTTCGGAAGGTGACGCTCATCGGACACGGCGCACTGTTCACAATGTGTAACTGCAAAGCAATCACATGTAGTGGAGATTATATGACTGAAATCGGTGCTACCAAGTAACCAGGGTGCACAGTGGCGGGTGTCGGTTTCGCCTCGGCCGCAGCGACGTCCGTCTCTTCCTCGTCCTGAATCTGACCATCCTCGGCTTCGATGTCCTGCAACGGAAAGGCTCTTTCTAGAGGGAAATCCCCAATGCACCTTCGTTCTGTCGTGATGGGCTCTCGGAAATCGCTTGTCGCGGATATGTTTCGGCTTGGCAGTCTGATGAGGTCGGCGCTCGGTGGCAGAGTCACGACCTCCGAGCCGCCAGTTCGATCGAGGCTGGATGCCGACGTGACGGAAAACCGGCACGGACTGTCGAATGGGCGTGTCCGACTTCGTGGGCGGCGCCTTCAATTGGACCTCCTCTCTTCGGTGCGCCTCCTCCACCACTCGGGGCTGTAGATGGGAGTGATGGAGAAGACTCTCGTTGTATTGCTGCTGATGAGACTGCGGCCTCGGTTGATGCCGTTTTGGATTATGCATGAACGCGTTTGGCGGCGGCTTACGGCGATCCATTCTTCCCCCGCACTGATTCAGCGCGCTCGCTCGCTCACCCCACTTTCAATGCGGTCCCGTCACGAAAACAACATTCCCCCGGGCCGTAACATGCACGTACCTCCTTTCCGGCTTGCGAGCAGACCGCGTCCATTTCCTCCTTTGCCGCGTGTTTCACCTGCATGTTTCCCCCGTCCTTCTCCGTCTTGTTGAGCAAAATCACCTTCGATAGATACATGGCGACGTTGTACTGGTAGACGGGCTTTGCGTTCTCTTCCATCAGTCCTCCGGTGATTCCCATGCGAGGTAGGTTCTTGCGCATAACCGTCAGGTAGTATGGTGGCAGCGAGTCGAGGTAGTTGTCCAGTCGGCCTCTCCATTGCGTGTGCGCTTTCAAACGCGCGTCGTGTTTGATCTCGTGAAGTAGCGGAGCCAACGACGGATAGTCGTACGGCAAGACGAACAGCTGCACCTGTGGCGCGTCGGTCGACGCCTTTACGTAGCCGAAGGGACGGCCAGCTGACGCGGCTCCTCCTCGACCCGAGCCAGCCATGAAGACCTGCGCGTTTTGGCAGAGTTCTACTTTGGCGGCGCTCTCTGCCTACCTGCCAGCAGGAGGAGTTGTGTTGCTGTTGCTGCTGCTGCTGCTTCTTGAGGATCCATTCGACCAGTGGCGAGGCGGGATCGATCTCGTACTTGTCGAACGGAAAGTCGGGCGGTACGATCGGCTCGCAGGGCACGGGCGAAATGAGAAGCACCGGATGGGCTCGTCTGGGCGGAAGCGTCCCGCTCACTGCGTCGGGCCAGAATCCCTCGGGGATGGGCCAGTGCCCTGTCGGCTGGGTCGTCTGCGAACGTGACCGAATGATGAGCGACGTGAGCGGTTGAGCTTCGAGTCGGTGGCGAAGCTGAGATTGTTCGTGCTCGCGCACTCGTTCGTCGCCGCAATCACCTGCTCCAGTTGTGCGCGATCTTCGGCATTCATGGAACGCAGTCCACTCTCGATGAAGCCGTTCGGTCGCGCTGCAACGATTTCGTTGCGTGCATTCTTGGCGACTGACCGCTGCTTTGCGTCGTGAACGGCTCGAAGCGGACCGTGACGGAGCACGCGGCCTTCTGGATCGCATCGGCCAGTCGTTCGATGCAATTCTCGGCTTGTCGGTCGGAGTGGATAGCCCAAGACCGTCCGCCGGTCACGTTGCAGGCGGACTCGAGCGCAGATTTGTCCGCCTCGGCAACGGGCGAGCTGTGCGACGCGGCGAACGACGCGTCCGCGGACAAATGCAGGACGATGGAGAAGAGACGATGATCCCAGCGGAAACACTCGTCCGTCAATTCGACGCCGATTTGTTGCCATCGCGAGTAGAGCATCTGATGGGTGCGGGAGACGTACGGGGTAGTACTCGTACGTGTTGCTCTATCTACCTGACTGGTGGTGGCCGGATCCTTTGCCCCATGACTATCCGTCACTAGCACCACTACGACCGGGTCTACGTAGTAGGGGAATCGACCGTATCCGTAGTTCTCGATGCCTAAACCAGACCCATACAACTACTGACGGCGAGCAGGCGGGCGTGCGTGCGTGCGCATGTTTGCTTGCTTGCTTGCTTGCCTGTCTGCAGTCTGTTCAGGTTGACGGTGCGGAATGCATTCGAAACGGCCGCGGCTAGCGACGGCTTTCCCGAGGGAGACAACTGAGCGAGCTGTTCGTGGAAGATGGCTAGTCCCTCGCGATAGCCCGCCTATAATTTCGTATTCCCGCCACAGCGCTCGATCGTTCGAAGAGGAAGAGAACCTTGATGCAGTGGGGAAAGTCTTCGAACGAGAGCAACATATAGCGGTCTCCGCGCGCGCTCGAGTCTCGTTGACGTTGCTGGAAACCACACCCGGTTTGAATGAAGACGAGGTTCGTTCGGCATGCGCACTGACCTTGAGAGTCGTTTCGACGAGCCGCCGCGCATATTCTAAGAAAGTCACACCGCTCGAGGTGCGCTGCGCCATCGAGGCGGACGTGTCGATAAGGAACAAGATGATTGTCATGTTGTGGGGGCGACGATGCGATTGTTTCCCGTGTCAGTGTGCGGATGCAATGTCGTGTCAAGTACTGACGGCGGCGCTGTTTCTCTCGATGAAGGTGGCGGTGGTGGTGGCAATGATGATGATGGTGGCGGTGGTGTTGTTGAATGTGGAAGCGGACCAGTAGGAGACTGCTGTTGGTCTGTCGGCGGCGGCCGGACTCGCATCTGCGGTCGCTTGTAGCTCGCGCGTCTTGTCTCGCGTGCACACCCTGAGAGTGAACCCAGAGAATGAGCGCTACGACTCGCACGCGTTGTGGACGGTCGGGACCGCGACGCGCATGCGCACACTCCCTTCCTCCCTCCGTGTCTTCTTCCCCCTCTCTCCTCAAAACGAAATGCCGCGCTCGGAGGGCGGTGGCCTAGCTGCAGCAGCAGCAGCAGCAGCAGTCGCTGAGCAGCACGCTCCGCCCTCGCTCGCTCTCTTCCCTCTCGTCGCCCAGACGAGCAGACACACGACGTAGAGTGAGAATGAGAGAGCGCGTGTCTCTAGGGGAGACGACGGACGACGACGAGATAGCGCACACTAGTGGGAGAGCGGAGATGGACGGCGTGCACCACCACGGATGCACGCACGCACGCACACACACGCACACACTGGGACGAGGACGAGCTAGCGACCGACACACACAGGGCGTTGTGGACGGCCGCTCTGCACGCGCCGCCCGTCCCTTTTATACGGACTCGCTGCCACTGCACACTGGCGCAGACGCGCACGCCCGCCGAGCGCACGATCCACTCGCTCTCGGGGTCACAGAGTCGCGCGCGCGCGTCTCCTAATGCGCGCTTTGAATCGGGGCGCTCGTCACGCACGTCCGCCCTCTCCGCTCCACCTCTCTCTCTGGTTTAGACATCCCCCTCCTGATTGGCTTTCAGGAACGGGACCAGCCACACGAGAGCATGCAACGGAACACCGCAGCAGCATCGGCGACTGTCGCCACGAACTCGGCGGCGGCGGCGGCCAGGCAGCAGCCGATGCCGTTGCCCGCTGTCTCTGCGCAGGTACACGACACGCATCACGACTGGCACAATCGCTCCGAGCACACAATCTCCTCGTTGATGTACAGAACGCACCGGCCTTCATTCCGCTCGGACAGCTCATCGACTTTGCCGTCCAGCAGATCTACCACGATCTCACCGTGCTCTCGGAATTGTGAGCGAGCGTAGACAGAAAACGGGGGGAGCGCTGGGAACCGGATGATTTGCAGGTTGCCCAAGAAAGATCCGGCGGACAGAAAGATCTCGCTCGTCAATTTTGCGCAGGTTTCCCCGCGGGGCACTTTTATCGAGACAAGCGAGCGTTCAGAACACGCGAGTGCTGTTCGTTCGTCTGCTGGCGGTCGTGAAATGGGTGAAGACGTCGAAGAAGTTGGACGTCTGCACGGTGGGCGACGTTTCGCTAGCTCCTTGCATTCGCGTCTTTCCAGTCGATCTGCTCGCTGCTCGACCAGCAGGCCACCCTCTTCGTGGACACGGCCGATCGACTGGTCCAGATGGCGCGACACGATCTGGTGGTCGCGCGGCTCGCACCATTCCAGGTCTGCTCGGCCGTCGACGTCCTCACGCAGGGCACCTTCTCCAGACTGCCGCTCTGCATCAAGGTGACAATGGCTTGGCGATTTGCCCCCAACTACAAGTGTGAGCAGGACCGATTCGTGACGTCGCCGCCGATCACGAACCGAGAGCGGGCCATCGTTCTGCAGCGTCTGAACCAAGTGCTCGCGACGCGACTCTCTCGGGCATCCTCCCGTATGCCGCCGCACATCAAGGAGGTCGCCATTCAGAACGGAATGGTCTGTCTGTCGTCCAGTGTCGCCCCGAGATACAGTGCGCACATCTCCTTCTCAGGTCCGGTTCACGGTGCCCGGCGAGTTCGAGACGGTGATGACGCTGCTCGGCGAGACGGACTCCACAAAATGGGCGCTGCTCAACATCAAAGTCTGTGCCTCTCGTGACATCGTCGCGTGTTATCGAAAACGACGACAAACCACCTCCTCAGATGCTAGTCGAGGATTTCGAGATCGGCTATGGCACACAACTCGTGCATCCGCTGCAGCTGAACATGCTCCATCAAGTGCTGCAGTCTCGAATGGACGCGTCTGCGCAGGCATTGCGCGCAATCGATCGCACTAATTGTCTCGGATGTTTCAGCCACTGAACGAGATGTACACGTTCTTGCACTCGTTCGCGCAGTCCCTTCAGCTGGACGTGCTCTTCTGCCAGAGCACCCAACTCGTGTCGGGTCGGCTGCGCGGACGAGCGATCATCGAGTCGTACGAGCCGATCGAGCGCACGCTCCTCATCGGCTACTGGATGCAGACCGACAACAAGTACCACCACCACATCTGTTCTCCCAACTAGAGCCAATGTTTCCAGGGTGCAGCGACCGCAGAACCGACTAAAGGTGATGGCCGGAGTGGCTCGGGATCCGTATCTGCGCGTCTCTCACTGGCCCGCAGTCAAGGGCCTCCCGAGCCTGGACACTCGAACGGGCAGACTCTCCATCGAACGACTGCTCGCCGAGAGCTGTGCCGTCCGAGTCCGAGAGCGACTGCTGCGCCACAAGCGACGACTCGAGGCCGCCGTCCAGGGTCGGGGCGGCGCGGTGGGGATGGCCGGCGAGAATCTTCCCTTCCTCACATATCCACTTCTCCACGACCTGGACGAACAACGTTCCGAGATGCTCGAGCTGCGCGTCGACCTCTTCTCGGGACAGTTGCTCGCCACCTGCGACGCCTTTGACGGTATGCACCACATTCCTCGCTCGCCATTGACGACGACGCGACCTCTTGCAGACGACGGATGTCCGGAACTGGCCGAACTCGAGAAGGCTCTCACGAAAGCAGCTCCCGTGGCGTTCGTCGAGCAGCTGATCGACAAAATGCGGTACAGACAACAGGCGGTGCCGCGATGCGTTGCCTGACCGAGTGTTGAGAGCAGTCGAGCGAGAGTGGAGAGAGTGGTGGCGTTGTTGCTGGGAATAAAGCATGGAGAGTGAGCGGGCGGGGCGCGCGATCGACGGAACGACGAGGCGGCAGGGCGAAACACGAACCATTACAGGGTTCGACTGGTGGTGAAACGCTTCAAGGCCGGTCTCTCGCCGTTGATCGCACGCGAGGTACGCGCTCCAGATAAGCGCTGCCGCACATAAGCCGCCATGGACGTCAGGTGTCGGAGACGAGCGTCTCTGTGCACGCGACGCAGATCCCCGGCGTGACGCCCGACCAGGAGCGTGTGATCGTGCAGTTCGTCAAGCACGAGCACTACCTACTGGTGCTGTCATTCTCCCCACTTCGCGAGCAGCCGCTCGTTCGTCTGTCGATCCATCTGCTCTGCACGGCCAACAACACCCACCGACTGCTGCATCTCACGTCGCCCGACGCGGATGCAGCGAGCGGCGTCGGCAGTGCGACCGCCGATCGACAGCAGCACAGGAAGACGGACAGCGGCGGCGGCGGCGGCGGCGGCGGCGACTGGAGCGTGCTCGGACAGATGATTGGCTCGAGTGCCGTCTCCGAGTTGACGTCTCCGACCGGCGGTGCCGCCGACACGGCGGATCGTGTCCGACGACTGGCCGCCCTGGTCACTGCGCTCGACGAACAGATCGGCTTCGTTCGACTGTGCGAAGTGAGCTATAGCTGCCCCCTTACCCGTCACACTGTGGTCGATCGATTCGATAACGTTCACTCGCAGGAGTTGGATCGTCGCCAACTGAAGTATCGCTTCGCGCAGCACGAGGACCAGGCACTGCAGCTGCAGTTGACGCAACTGCCAGCAGTGTTTGCCTCTCGCTACCCTGATCTCATGACGGCGCTGCAAGCCTGCAATCTCAGGGTTGACCTGCATCGTATTCGCATCTGGCCATTCGAGGTATGTGTCGTCACGTATGCGCCGCGTCAGTCGAACCATCCCAAACCGCAGATCACACTCGAGT
Source organism: Bunonema sp. RGD898 (assembly GCA_014805405.1). Lineage (NCBI taxonomy): Eukaryota > Metazoa > Nematoda > Chromadorea > Rhabditida > Bunonematidae > Bunonema > Bunonema sp. RGD898. Next base: position 26,587 of record JACMII010000104.1, on the reverse strand, counting down.
CGCCCCGGCTTCAAGCCGATTTCTCGTCGTCCGACTGTGCCGACTTTTAACGACGGGTATGATCCGCAGAATACACGCACACACCCGACGGGCAGGAATAAACGGTTTTTGGATTTGAGCGCGGCGCTCTCTCTCTTGGTGACGGTTTCGTTTCGGCACCACTAGTTCGAAACGATGAGGGACCTGCAAACGGTGACGACGATCATGGAGATTGGTCTCCAGACGAGCTCGAGCAGCAGTCAGCAGAGCCAGCAGCTGGCTGCGCAGACGTTCGAGTCGTTCGCTCAGCAGGTATCGTTGTCGTCTCTCTCTCGGCGTAGCGCTGCTGTAGGCTCTCGATCGTCTGGAGGCATATGGTGGACTTATGGGGCCGGTGAACGCGTTCTCCGCTGCCTACGATGTTCACTTTCGTCATCACTTCAAAGTGGAGTTGCATTTCCCATGATGCGCGAGCATTTCAAGGTGGCAGGTCATTGCGTACACACACTACAAGCTGGTGATGGCCTATGGTGCGCGGAGGGAGCTGTTCTTCGTCCTGACGTACCGGCCCAAAGCGCCAGTCTCGACGGCGACCGGCGGTGGCGGTCAATTCACGCTGACCTTCTCCCACGGCATACCGTGCTCGGAATTCAACAGTGGTTTGCGTTTTCCGCATCTCTTGCGCTCATCGCCTTGATTTTGGACGCGTATCCGCCGGCGCTCAACTTTAATCCGCATTCCTACGTCGCGCACATGTTGGTCGAGGAGTTCAACAAGTCGCCGGCACGTTGCATTTCGGACACGGTCGACTCTCTCACGTTCAGAACCTCACCGATCTATGCCAATATCTGATGTCGACCTGGAGAGCCCTTGCGTCACTGCTGGTCGCCTGGAGTGGGCCCAGTAAGGCCGACTTCCATCCACGGCAGAACGTGCACGACCGCGAGTCGGTGGTCGCGCCCAGCGTAGGTTTCCCCCCATCACTACGAGAGACCGTTCGACGACGCTGCAGCTCTTGCTCTCGACGATCTCGCTCACCGAGTTCTCGCTCAGCATCGACCACAACGCCTGCGTGACGTTCAAACTCGTAGACGGTTTGGTTTCCCGCGCTCCGTCGTACGCACGACGGGAAATGTCCAGGTGCGGTGATCGTTCGCGATCGGACGGGCTCCATCCCGGGGCTGTTGGCGCTTTTCCGTCGTGTCGCAAGCGATCTGTCCCTCTCGCTGGGCTATGAGCCGGAAGAGCAGTCTGCGGCATCTCCGTCAGCCGACGAGCATGCTACGAGCACTGCGAGGAAAAGGTGAGAGCGACCTGATGATGATGGTGGTGGCGGTTCCTTTTGCTCTATGCGTGCGATATTGCAGTATCGTGAGCGCGTCGCCGAATCCGCCGGCTTCTTTCCCAGCACATCACCAGGTGCGCTTCGACGGCGGCATGTCATGCATAGTTCCCCTTCAGGACATGCCGTCGGCATCGCCAATGGCCGCGGGCTCGAGATCGGTTCCCAGTGCGTTGGAGCACCTGCCACCGGCCGCCGCCGCGCCATCCGAGAAGATCGAACCACAAACGGACGGCTCCGACCCTCTGGACCGAGCCCCGTCCCAACTGTCGACGACCGTTCGACCGATCACCGTTCCCGTGGAGGCGTTCGAGCGGGCGCTGCGTCGTCCGTACAGCGGGGCCCGGTTCAACGTCTTCGCCTCTCCGCCGTTCCCCCGCGTCGACTCTCCGCTCGAGGAGCTCCTCCACTGGTCGGTCGTGGCGCGTCGTCTCGGCTCGGTGCTGGAGCACACGCGCTCGTTGGGCGCACAGTTTCCGCCCATCAAGCAGATCGTCGAACGATCCGGATGGCTGCGCTGCTCTCTGGACACGGTCGTGCCCGGCCTGTTCCTTCGCTTCACCGCCTACTACGATCCCGCTCAACTGAAGATGGTCACCTCCATTCAATACGGTACCCCTCTCTGGCTCTTCCTCTCCACTCACGCATGCGCACAGTGAGTGGCGAGACGTTGGAGGACGCTCGACCGACCGACGACGGCGGCTCGATCGCGCCGTCGGACGTGGCCGTTCTGGAGGAGTTTGCCGAGAAGCACGTCCTGCGCACGTCCTCGGCCGTCTCGCTCCTGTCGCTGCTCTGCGCCTGTCGCGTGACCACGCACTCGTTCCTTCATTCGATCGCCGAACTGTGCCGAGCCACTCTGGACACGTTGTCGAACTCGCCGTCGCCGCCGATGAACCCCGCACTTCCCTCACACCACCGCGGATGGAGAGCCACTCTCCAGTTGCACTTTCTGAACCAATCTCATCAGCATCGATGCTTCATCATGCTCCAGCCGCCGACCATCCACATTCCCGTCAAGATCGAGCGCTACGACGGCTCGCACAAGAAGGAGACGCGCGTCGTCCGTATCACACACAACTACGCAAAGTACGTTTCTTCCGCTAAGACGGCCGCCGTACTCTGGGCCACTGAAAGCGACGACTCTGGCGGTCCCAGAGTACAACCGCCTTTGCCACATATGCTGGCAGTACGACGACATGATAATAAACACGCAGGAACGTATCGAAGGCCAACTTCGGCTCGCTGTCGAACACGGACGAACACCACAACGCGATACTGGAGCAGTGCGTCGTCTATGCCAACGTGCAGGCCGAAAACACCGGTCGCACGCAGATTCACATGGTATATCCGACCGACTCCGTAAACGATGACCATTCACTTGCAGCTGATCTCCCAGCTGATGGACATGCTCAAATAACGGCAGCGGCGGTGGTGTCACTCTGTACGTACGTCTCTCGTTGCCGTCGTTGGATAAATCGCACAATCGGGGAGTAGTGTTGAATTAATCGACTTGATGATGATGTTTTTGTTGTTGTTGCTGTTGTTGTTGGTGGTGGTGTGACAGTGAACGGTGTGCGTCGCAGTCGTGTTCGTTGTGCGCGTCGATGAATGCGTGGAATCGAGATGTGATGATGTGTCTGTCGTGCGAGGAATCGACGGAAGATGTGCGCGCGCGTGTGTGTCTGGCTGTCGAATGACAGCGGGGAGAGGAGGAGGTGAATTGTGCATTGCGTGAAACTGATCGGGGAGAGACGGCGAGCGGCGATGACGAACAACACAAAGTGGACTCACCGGACGGTGCCTAGTATGTATGTTAGAAGGGGGGAGGGGGCACAACAAGAGCGACGGCTAGAGAATGGCGCACGCCCTTCTCTTCTTGATCGGCTTCGGGCTGATGACGGCCCGAACCGCGTCCTGGAAGACCTGCTGCAATCCCTGCTGTGTGAGCGCCGAGCACTCGAGGTACTTCACGGCCTTGATGCGTTGCGCCGCCTGAAGGATCTCGTCGAATTCGACGGCCCGCAAACCCTCGCCACCCACCTTCACGCCCTGACTCCTGGTGATGGGCGCTCGGCCCTCGGCGTTCAGGCTGGCAATCGTGTGCGGGTCGTCTCGCAGGTCCAGTTTCGTGCCGACCAACAGTATGGGCGCGTCGGGGCAGTGCTGACGGATCTCCGGCATCCATCTGCGCGACTACATTCGTCTGGCTGGCTAGCAAGCGCTACTTGGATGTGACGTTGTCGAACGAGTTCGGGCCGACGATCGAGAAGCACAGCACGAACACGTCCGTCTGTGGGTAGCTGAGCGGTCGCAGACCTCAAATGGCTTTTCTCATTCGGGAAATGGAATCGTGCGCGCGCGCTCACGGTCATAGTCCTCCTGTCCGGCCGTGTCCCAGAGGCCTGCATGGCTAGAGATATCGGAGGAAAGTCGACAGTGCATACCGAGATTCACGTTGGTTCCGTCCACGGTCATATGCGCGGAATAGTTGTCAAAGACCGTTGGCACATATTGCACTGAAAGGGGAATTCTCGCACGCGAGGGGGGAAATGGCTCACCAGGAAAGGAGTCCGTTGTGTACGAGATGAGCAGGCACGTCTTCCCGACCGTTCCGTCACCGCAGCAGACAGCGAAAATCGATCATTTCAAACAGTTACAGATACAGATACAAATATATGAAGGGTGTGTGGGTGTTTTTCGGCCCGTTAAGCGGCAAGATGGCATCCCATAGCGGAGATCAAGATATTATGCGAAAGCCCGTAGTTGAATTGGTTAGAAATGCCGTCCGGAATTTGGTCAACTTTTTGACCAGGAAAATGATTGTTCAGTGTTGACCACACAAGTCGCCTGCTGTTTCCGACGTCTAGTTCACGACTGACATTAAAATATTCATTTTCCTCTGAAGAAACGATGTTACCGATACATCCGGATGGATGAGGTGGTAAAGTGTTTGGAACATGTCAAAATTCGTCTTTTCAACGGATTCAACGGCTGGCTTTCAGATGGTATCGTGATCCGACACCATTTGTTTGCTTAGCGAACCGGAAGATACATGCGCACCTTCTTATCGACGCTACTGTGCAATGAAAAGACGAGTCCCGAGAACGCTAGTCATGCAGACGGCTTGAAACCGGTTCAAATCCCCTCCCAGGCTCCACTAATTGCCCTTGGCGAATGGGAAGCTATGAAACTAGGAACAGCGTTCGCTCACCTTTAATCTGTCGACTCGGCGACGACATCTTGCGCCGTCTGCAAAGAAGCTGTTTGTGGGTTGGCTAGAGGGCAGCCGAAGTGAGCGGACGATGACGCACCGCGCGCGCGCCCCAGCAGTGCGCTGATGCTGGCTACCAGTCAATGGAAAGGGAAGGGGGAGGGAGGGAGGGAGGAGAGGGAGCAAGTGAGTGAGTCAGCCAGTCCGTGAGACGAGTCGGGACACACACACTTTGGCACGAACGGTGGCGGCGGCGGTGGCGCGCGGCGCGATGAGGATGAGTGCGGTCGAGTGGAGTCGCGCAAGCGGGTGAGCGAGCGAGCGAGCGAGCAAGCAAGCGCGCGCGATGCTGCCTGTGGTTGCCTGGCGGGCGGCCGTACCCCATCGATCGATCACTAAACGGACACGCACGCGCGCACACATACACGAGTGTGCGGACGGATCGTCCATTCGTTCATTCGTCCGTCCGTCCTGTTGTCTCTCTTGCGGTCGCACCGTCCGCCATCACGGCCGTCGCCGTCGTCGTCGTCGTCGCCGCAGTCGCATCTACCAGCCAGCACTGACCACAGCACCAATCAATGGTCAGATCGCACCGTACTGTTGCGCGCAGCCACCACACGACAAGAAGACAATGACGACAATCTTGCCTGCCGTTTCCTTCAGCTAAACATCAGCACGAACAGAAAGGGGAAAGTTCGTTGAGTGTAGCATATGTGCGCTCACAACAATTGTGCATTGTTTTGTGCATGCGTGCCTTTCGGGCGGCAAACATATTGACGACCAGTCCGTAAAGTTGGTGATGTCTTTTTGGCCGTGCTGGTGGTGTCAGTGGAGAGGGGGGGGGGAGGAGACCCGCGGCAGTTCCGGTGCCTGCCCCTCGGCTCGTCCGATGTTGAGTGCTTGTGGTGTGGAGGGGAGGGGCGGGTGTGTATGCGGACGGGTGTGATGATGCGAATTGGGTGAGACGTACGGACAGGATGCTGCTGCCGCTGCTGCAGATAGGAGAGGAGAGGGCGAAGAGGAGGAGAAGGCCATCCCGAAGAGCACCAGGAGCCCGTCCATTTCTGTCTGGCTTTTGCCGCTGCCGCCGTCTGCTGAGCCCCTCTCCCCCCCCCCCCCCTCGCTCTCACTCTCCCCGCCCACTCCCCTATCCCCTCTGGTCTCGTTCGGGGACACGAGACTCAGCACCGCCGCTGCCGTCGTCGTCGTCGTCGCCGCCGCCGCCACTGGAGGCGGAGGAATAGCGGCGCGACGGCGTTCTCCCTGGCCGGATGACGGACGACGGAGAGCCCGCTCATCTCTTCAACTCGACCGAATGCTCCAGAGAGACGATCCTCGAAGGTCGGTCGGTGGCGCTTTCCTTCAGCCACTCGGCCCCTCGTCAGTCGTTCGCTCAATCTCAGCGTCCGTCAGGTTTCTGCTACGGCCTCTCGGTGTGCGGCTTCTGCTACGATGGCGGGGCTGCTGCCGCCGCCGCGGTCGCCGCGGCCGCCGATCCGTCCAACGTGACGACGATCGCAACTAGCGCAGAAGCAGCCGCTGCCGGAGGCGGTGGCGGCAGCGGCGGACATGGCATGATGACGCCGGCGTACGAGACCTTCAATCTGGTTCGGAGAGCACTTATTCTTCCTCTCTGCCACACCTTTCCCTCCATTTCCACGGCCCCGCTCACACTCACTTGTGCAGCTCTTCATCGGATTCATCCTGCCCGCGATCGGCTGCTTCGGACTGATCGGCGACGGCTTGTCCGCCTTCATCTACTCCAGAAGGTACAGGGCAGTGCTCCTCTCCCCTCCCTTCACTATCGACTTCTCCGCATACAAGACGATTCGCAGAGAGATGCTGTCCTCGTTGAACGTCTACCTCTGCGCGCTCGCCATCTCCGACATTACGGTAGTGGCTCGCCCCTCCCCCCACTGTTCGTCATCTCTCGTCCAGATCATCCTCACGTCGTTCTTCCTCTTCTGGCTGGAACAGATGCGAGCTCGATCGCCTCTGGCGTCCTACTGGTTCGCAAGCACGGCTCCGATCATGTTCCCACTGGGATGTATGGCCCAGTCGCTGTCCGTCTTCCTGACAGGTTCGTCTCGCTCATCCTCGCCCGCTCCTTTTCACTGTCACGCCTCTCAGTGACCGCCGCGTTCGACTGCTTCCTGCTGGTCGCGGCGCCGGCTCGATGGACGGACCGATTCTGTACGGTCCGCTCCTCGCTCAAGGCGAGCGACTGACGAATCTTCGTGTAGAGCCACCTCCTCTTCTCATCATTCAGATGCTGTGCGTCGTGATCACCCTCTCTGTGCTCTACAACTCGCCGCGCATCTTCGAGATCTACGTCATCGATTGCTACAGCATCTCGGAGAAACGACGCACCAAGGATGTGTGTCCGACCGAGCTGCGAATGAACACGACCTACTTGCAAATCTACTATATTTACCTCTACACCGCTATCATGGCTCTCGGACCGGTAGGCGCCCTCCCCCGGCCGGACCACCGACCACAGTACTAGTTGATGACCCGTTCAGGTGTTGATCCTGCTCGGACTGAACCTGACCATTGTGGCCCTGCTCATGTGGCGTGCCAGGAACGCGAAATCCACCGACGACGCCTCGTCCGCATCTTCCGACATCATCACGCTGGTGTTGGTCGTATCGCTGTTCATTGCCTGCAATGGACTCGTGAGTCGCTCGCATTGTCTCGCCAACGACTCGTTCCGATCTCCAGCCACTCACGGTCAACTTCCTGGAGATGTTCCTCGACCTAACCAACCCGTACCTGGTCGACCTCTCCAACCTGATGGTGGTGGTCAACTCGTCCTGCAACTTCCTCATCTACTACACGTTCGGCGCCAACTTCCGGAAGACGCTCAAGCAGTACATGCACGTGTGTTACGGCGCGAGCGCCAACTGATCTCTGCAATGCTCTCTCTCTCACAGACGGTGCTGGCGAATCGAAGATGGTGGTGTTGGCGCAAGACGAAGAACGACGACGGCGGCGGCGGTGGCGGCAAACAGTGGACGACGTACGATCATCTCGCGCCACCCCCGTTGCCGGCACTCGAGTGTCTCATTTGACGTCACACACGGGTCGCACGACCACTGGGTTGCAT
>JACMII010000103.1:0-42614 GCA_014805405.1 Bunonema sp. RGD898 | reverse complement strand
TCGAAATCCATTCCCATTAGCATCATGACGTGTTGACTTCGCGAGCTCGCCGCGAAGGTATGAGCTGCGGTGGCGAATTTGTCGAGCTGTGGACAATAGCGCATATTTTCTATATAATAATAATAAATGTGGCGGTACAATTTCCGGGACGTTGTAGCCCTCGAGAAGGTGACTGTCCATGATGGGATCGTCGCCGCAGTAGTTATCCCAACAGAGACCCGGAGGCGGACTGTAGTTGGCCTGGTAGAAGACACCCGTCAGGATTTTCGTTTCTAGAAAGATCGTTGAAAAGAAACCCCATGCATTCATACTCAGATCGTCGCTGGCTTGCCAGATCATTTCGAGACTCTTGTCTTGCTGACGACGCTCGTGTTCCAGGTAGTGCTGGCGCGCAAAGTAGAACGATTCGTAGCCAACCTAGCAGTAGCATCAGTGCATTCCATCAATCACGAAGAGATTACGAGCGCGTAGAGGTTGGCAATCTCGCGACTGTGTCCGAACGGATCGATCTGCCATCCGGTTCGGGGCTTTCCGCATTCTCCGAACCACGAACTCTGGTATCGCAATCCGAGTGTGTGCTGATCCAACACTGCCATGTAGTGCGAGGCTGCCTCGTCCGGCTGAACCCATCCACCGCCGATAATCTCGATTTGACCTTTTTGTATGTGTTAAGCATGTTTTGTTGCACACAACCACCACACCATTCTTGACGAGCTTCTGGAATCGTGCTTGATCCGTGACGTTATGCGTCACCATCCAGCGCCACATGAATCCCGTTTCAGCGGCGGAAAATCTGAACGAATTGTGAACGATGAATGCATGCACTATGACTTGCCGCCGATTCGGATCCGCCTCGAGTTCCTGGATCATTGTCTGATAGATGTATTGAACACCAGCTGTGACGATAGTTTTGCGCACTAGACGGGCTTACTTTACTCATCATTTATTCTTCTCTCACATCCCCAGTAGTACTCGTCGACGGTCTTGAGCCATCCCAGATCGTCGTGCGAGTGGCAGATCAGATGCACGTTGATGACGCCCGGCGATTCGTCGTATGTTGGACAGTTCTAATAGAGATGTCCAGAGAAGCGTCGAAACGGTATGAGCTCACATCCCAGGCGCAAGTGTCCGCATTCGAGAAGACGGCCAACTGAACGGCGAGTAACGCCACAAAGCCGAGACGGCCCATCCTAAAGACGCATGAATGAATTGAGGTGAATATGCGCGCGTGCGAGATCTGGCCAGCCAGTGTGACCAGATTTCTGGCGCATCCCGAAGCCTCTCAACGAGTGCTGGCCGCATGTAGTGGGCACACGCTCGTAAAGATAATAACCGTTGGAGTGGAACTAATAAAATGTGCACGCCGCATGCGCGTGATAATGCTTCGAGCACGGACACGACGAGCATCCAGTTGGAGCAGGAGGCTGTAAAGCGCTAGCATTCTACGGCCGATCGTTTTCCGAACTGAACAACGCACGAAAACAACGTCTGTAACGCGTACTCGTCCCGTAGGATTAGAGCGCCGTACACACGGTCTCCAGCGACTTAGCCATAATAATACTACCACACGCGGATTGAAGTCGACTCGCCTTCATCACGGCTCTCGTTCTGTACTTCTTTTGCTCGGTGTATAGAGCACCCATCCAACACGTGATCGGTGCTCATATGATTTATTTGGCGATTTTCATGTGGCAGCATCAGCAACATAAACGTACGGGTGATTAGCGTAGGGTCGGCGTAAATTCTTCGACTCGTCTCGGCATCTCGGCGAAAAGATTCATGGGCTGCTGAGCGTATCGCTCCAACTGTCCCTGCAGGGTTTTCAGCACATTCGGGGAGACCTGCGAACAACTGGGGATTAGTCTATCCGGGTTAGTCTATCTTGCAGTGCAGTGCGTCTGGCACACCGCACTCGTACCTTATTCAGTGCAGGAGCCACGAGATGAACCAGTCGTTGGATGGTCTCTTCGAATGGAGGCGGAGGAGGGATCTGCGCCCGACCGCCGTCGCCGGCGTTCAGTGGTCTCCTCTCAGCCTCTCGCATGGTTTCGTCGGCATGAGCGGCCGCGGCCGAGGCTACCAACGTGCTCAGAAAGTTGTCTGCCTTGGCACCCAACTGAAACGGATGTGTAAGGACAGGAAGCTCCCTTCCCCACAAACCTCGGTAAAATTCAGTGCGGACGTCGGCGATCCGAGCTCCAGTTCCTTGACGATCGGTTGCACCGCTTTCTCGATGTAGTGCGACGGTTTCCCGATCGGGAATTGAGGCGGTGGCGGCGGCGGCGGCTGCTGCGCACGCGTTGGGATGATCGCTGAAGGACCGACCCGTTCAGATGGCGAAATAGGACAAGAGCATACAGTTGGTGGGAAGAAGGTAGCCCTCCACGTTCGGCGCGTGATCCAGCTGTTCGGCCCATTTGATCTCGATTTGAAGTGGCCGCGACGTGGTAGGAATCACAGGTGGCAAAGACGTCATGACGGGGTGTGTACGGGGGATTGGCGGAGGCAGGGAGACGGTAATGGATTTCGGCGTCACTGGAAGCGGAAACGACGGAAAGGGAGTCGCCGTCGTCGTCGCGATAGTTCGTTCGACTTGGACCATCGGGCGAGGCGGAATCGGTTTCTGGTCGTAGACCGACTGGCTGTTCGATGCGTAGCTGACGCCGGCGGCCGGGAATCGATCGGCGACCGGCCCGGGCTTGTGCGCCTGTCCGATGGAGGCATCCTCCACGAAGGTGAAAACGGGCGGTCGCCATCCGCCCGGCGGCATGCCCTGCCCTCCCACCAGCTCTCCCTTGCCGTTGAAGACGAACGTCGTGACCGGGGCTCCGGTGTCTTGCGGCGCGAGGCCGTGTGCGACCGGCGGCGCCGGTGTGATGGGCTTTCCCTTGTTCGAGCGCGTCGAGTAGTACCACGGCACCCATTTGTCTGCGTTCGCGGACGAAAATGTCACCGAGCCGGACGGCGGCGGCGGCGCCAGCTGTTGCTGTTGCTGCTGCTGCTGCTGCTGCTGCAATCGTACCTTCTTCTGGTCAACACGCTTGCGCAATGCCTACGTTGTGCGAATGCATCGGCTGGTTGTGTTCGCGCGCCGGAATCGCGTCGTCCACCTTGAACTGGCGAAGCGCGCTCGGAATCTGGCTCTGCTGCTGCTGCTGCTGCTGCTGGCCGTTCCTGTGCGCGGCAAAGTGCGCCGATATCTCGGCCGGCAGCGACGCCTTTGACATGGGTCGAATGATGGACGTGATCGCTGGCGCCGATGTGGAGGTCATGTAGGAGGAGAAGCGTCTGAACTCGCTCAGCTCCTTGTCGACGTGCGCAAACTCGCGATAGAGCCCGTCCGGGATGGGTCGTGCGCCGTGCAACCACAGCAGTCCCTGCTCCAGGATCTTGGACGTGTCGGCGGCGACGCTTGGCGAGACGGCCGACGCGGCCAGCTGACCGCCGGCCCGCAGCGTGCTGTCCGAATAGGCGTCCACTCCGAAGAGGTTTCGATTGGCCGGACGGCGCTGTGCAACCACCGCCCCCGCTGCTGCCGATGACGAGAGCCCCGCGTCCAGTTGCGTCGACTCCAGGGCCTCGGCCACCTGCTTCTCGGTCGATTTGGCCACCGGTACGGCTGGTTTCAGTTGCGTCGTTGCGTGCGCTGCCACGGGCTTCCTGCGCACGGACGGCGACGTTCGACGAACCACCGCGCCGGAGGACGCGGGCTGCAGGAGTGCCGGATGCGCACGATGTCGATGAATCAGGCGCATGTACGAGGGTTCGCGTCGCGCACTCGATCTGAACATTCGTGTGAACTGGTCGTTCGGCACTGAAATCGTTCACGATACGTGGTTGCGACGATAGGCCTAGTTGTCGGTTTTGGCGTTGTGAGGGCTGTAGACGTGGCGAACGATTCCGGGTATTGTCCCTCCATCCTTGCAAATGTCAAGACGGGAGTGTGTTGCCTAAGCGATCTTGTTCTCTAGAAATTGTAAAATCTCCCACTCGGCAGCATTGTCGTCATCCCCTTCACTGCTTGTCGTTTTCTCCTCGCTATCCGTCGATTCGACCGTTACTCTTGGTGTTGTCGACGGAATGGGGCTTGTCCAGGCGCATTGGAGGGGAAATTCCTGTCCGTAGACTATGGATTTCAATTGTGCAAAGAGGAGTGAGGCCTCTCGTCCGCAGCGCTCTTCGATCTAACGAGAGAGGTTCTTACAAGAAGCAAATCAATTAGGAACCTGCTGAACGCCGCAGATGCCCATTTGCGAGAGCTTGATCTGCGCCTCGCAGCTGCGGTCGTGCATCCGACACTGCTTCCTGGAAAGACTCCTCACTCGACGGCTGCCAACCGGACGCCGGACTTACATGCACGACTCGAGCTTGTCAAAGTACGGTCCGTCCGAGTGGATCTCACAGTTCGGCCGAACGGTGTGTCGCTGCGTCATCCTCAAGCAGTTGGACGAATTGATGAGCAGCTCCTTGCGCTGTTCGGCCATCTCGGAGCAGACGAACTTGTGAACCCGTTTCGCCTGCTCCAGGCGAGCTTTTTGTGCGGCCGTGCCGCAGATGGTCATGCGGCTCGAGAAGCAGTTGAGAATGTGAATGTACGAGCTGCGCTCGTGCACGGTTGACTTCTTCAACTGAGGAATCGGCTTACCCGCAGGTGTGCAGCAACTTGGCTCTGCTATTCATTTGCAGCGTCACAACCATGGGGTCGTTGTGGAATTGAACCTGTGTTGCGGCGGTCGGTCTACGAGAAAGCATGCACACCACCGACCCCTTGCGTCTTCGCGAGCAGCGCGCACGCCATCAGCTCTTTCTGACTGCAGGCGCCGGTCGCCAGAACGCCGTGCGAGATCGTCGGTAGTGCTAAATGACGGCGACCGTTATGTGGCGTGTCACGCGCACAGGTGCGAGACGGCGAACGATTACCTAGCAGAATATAGGCGGCGAGCGAGTGCTGGGAGAGGAGAGCCCTCTTGCGGAGACGCATCGTGTGCGGATGAAGTAGACGTGAAGGAATGACAATGTATGGTCGACACCACCAAGAAGGACTGTGCGCGCGCGCCTGCGTGCCTGTGCCGTCCTCCTATCTGGTCCAGCAGGGCAAGAGGGCCGTGTGATGAGAGAGTGGAGGCTCGAGTCCGTATGTCCACTTGACCAGGACAAGAAGAAGAAAAAGCGCGTGCACGAAAGAAGCGCGCAGCGACGAGCTGCTGTCTGCCTTTCCGCCTTCCGGACTGGCGACGCGAGAGGAGAGGTTGTGGAGGAGATGGACGAAAACGGACGCGACGACGACGACCAGCAACAGCAGCAGCAGCACAGCAGCAGCAAGTGTGTGCGCACGGCACTCGTTGACACTGGCGCGCGAGCGGGCGAGCGCGCGAGCGAGCAGACTTCCCCGCCTCCTTTCTTGCCCCGGCAATAGACACTTCTGACTGGCAGCAGCAGCAGCAGCAGCACTGAACACACACGTGCGCGGTCACGGATGCCCAGTGCTGGCGCAAGGGGGAAGGGGGACGGGGAGAGAGAGGAGGACGGGGGGGGGGGAGGAAGGGGGGAAGTGCCTGGCCGCCGAAGCCGAGCGCATTGGCCTGCAACTGCCCTGGAGGCAGCAGGTCTGCGTGCTGGAACTGGTGGAGGAGGGGGGGAAGTGACAGCGCAGGCCGAGTGCGCACGCGCGCGCACTGCTAATCCGTCGAACGAACGAACGCGCGCGCGGAGGACACGGGGGGAGAGGGGAAGAGCAACTGACCGACCGAGCGAGCGAAGCAGTGACCGGTCGCGAACGAGTGAGCGTCGGGACTGCACTGCACCACATCGCAGTGTGCCCGTGTGTGTGTGTGTCTTAGACCGGCACCTTCAGCTCTCGTGTGTGTGTGTGTGCGTTCCTTATGTACACGCCGTATTTGGGCCAACCGCCCACCCGCCAGGTCCGCCACCCCGCGCGCGCGCGCGCGCGCTCAGTCCCCTCGTCTCCTCATCCCTCCTCAGCCTGTGCAGCACAAAGCAATCGCCGAGCGAGGTCGAACGTTTACCGACGGAGTCGTTACGTAACCGCAGCATCACGACGACGACGAGACACGTCAATCACACGAGAATGTGCCGTGCAAGCACGGTCTGGGTGGTCCTGCTCGCTCGCTCGCTCGCTCACACTGGCAGGCATCTCGTCCAAGTGGGCAGCAGACGCTTCTCGCTGTGCGTGACGCACGTGCTACTGCGGCGGCTGTCAAGAAGCGGCAGTGTCGTCGTTCATAGGGATCGGCTCGACTCGTCAACTGCCTTCGTCACGTCCGCGTGCCATCGCCACCAAACAGTTCGCGGTAGCGGCGGTGACTCCACTTGCGGGCAGGCGGTCGCACGTGCGGATGCGGCGGCGGAGGAGCGTAGGTGTGGGCGACCGGGTCCATTCCCAGTGCCTCTCATCCTCCCCCCTTCCTCTTCCTCCCACGCATTCGCCCCCCTACCCCCTCTTCCCTTCCGCCCCTTCTCCTCATCTCTCATCTCACTCGAGCGGTCTGCAGATTGCACGCGGCTGCTCGTCGACCAACACTTGTTGAGCTGCTGCTGCTGCTGCTGCTGAGCCGAAAGCGCTTCACTCATGGGCGCGAGTTGGGACAGAATGGGAGGGAGGGAGGAAGGGGGAGGGAGAGGGAGAGAGTGCGCGCGACAGCGAGAGGGCCGAGACGTGTTGGTGTGCGTGCGTGTGCGCGTGCGCGCGTGTGTGTGGAGGACGGCGGGCGAGCGTGCGGGCGCGGCCGCGTCGCGTGCTCTGTGCGGCAGCGGCAGGCCCGCAGCGGCCGCCGTCGCCGCCGCCATCGAATTTCTCTCTCCCACCCTCCTCGCCACACACACGCACGCACACACACACACACACACGCCGCCACCACCACCACCACCAGCGCCATCACCACGGCCAGTGGCGGCAGCAGCAGCAGCGTATGCGTGCGTGCGCGCGCGCGCTTTGTCATTGCTAATCGCCCGCAGACACGGGCCTCTGGTGAGACGACAGAGACCGAGTGTCAGTAGTGGTAGCAGCAGCGGCGCCCCATCATATGGATCTTCATGATGCTCGCGAGCGGGGAAGGGAGGAGAGAGGGGGACGCCCCCGCATCTGTCTTCCGACCCACTCGCTCAGTCGTTTTGCCGTCATTCCCGTCCTCGTTGTCGTCTCCTAATCCCGTCCGCCTGAGTGGGGAGACCATCCGCACGTTCAGGATCGTCATCGTCGTCGGCCACACCACTCCGAGTTGGCGCCCGACGACACGGGGAGAGCGACGTCTGCAACATCTCGACGACATCGACCTGTTGATAGCGTTGGCGGTCGAGGACAAACGCGTCGGACAGCTGGCTGGCGACGGTGGTTGTGCGGTCGCGCGAGCCAGCGGGGCCCGCTGTGCGCCCCCGACTTATCGCCATCATCATCAGTCATCGCCATCATAGGAGAGACTGCTCAGCGGCGGCGACGGCGGTGGCAGCGGCAGCAGCAGCTCCTCGTCTTCTACTTCGTTAGTCCGAACGAGGAGAAGGAGGAGGAGGAGGCGCCGCGATGACGCAGTGCACGCTCAGAAAGGTCGGTCACTACGCCGCCTCTTTCATTTCCTCTCGTTCGTCTTGGACGCGTCGTTGCCATTACCGCAAAAATGTGCTACCAACAACAGCTGTGTGGCGCGCGTCTAACGAAAATGACAATCAACCAACCAACCACATATTCGATGTGTCATCTGTTCCGAATTGCAGCTTGACACGGTGTGCATGCGCGTGCGCGAGTCGTGCGAGATTCGGACGCACAAGTACTTCCGAGTCGCCGTTCCGGCTGCCACGACCGGTTCGGCACTGGTCGCCGCGCTGGCGGCCATCCTCAAGGCCGATCCGGACGATGCGGCACATCTCGGATCGCTGCTGCTCCATCACGGCTACCTCTTTCCCGTCATCGACACTGCTCTCACGACGGTAATCCAACGCTTGGCGGGATGGTGAAACGCGAAATCTATAGGTGAAAGACGACAGCACGCTCTACAGAATTCAACGGCCCTACTTTTGGCCCAGTCATGCCAGTAGCACCGACAACGTTGAATACGGTACGGCGTGAGGAGGCGAATAAGTTCTCATGAAATCTGCATTGACAGCAATCTACCTCTCGCGCCGGCTGCTTCGAAGCGAAGCCAAGCACGGTCTGGACGTGGCCGAGGCGGAGACCTATCGGCGACTGGGCCACCTCCTAGGACACATCTGGCACTTTATCGAGACGCAGGCAGAGCTTCAGCTCAAATTGCACAAGGAGAGGAGGAAGCCCGACAAGGTGGGTTCGACGATTTGGTGCAAGTGCATCGCCGCATCGCGACGACGATCAGGTGGTGCTGGACAGCGAGGAGCGGGCATTCTGGCGACTGAGGAAGCCGGGACAGCCGAACGCACTGGAACTCGACCACAGACTGGTTGGCTATTTCGCATCAGCCACGTGAAAACTCCTGCTTGCCTTGCAGTCCGTTCGGACTCGACGGCGACCGACGGCCGCCCACATGAGGGCCGCCGTGGAGAGGCTTCGACAGGCGCTCAAGACCAAACCTTGGCTCAAAGCCATGAAGGCATCCGAAACGTACGTCGCCATTCCCCACTTTCACTCGCTGACGGCGACCCTCTTGTAACGGAGAGTGGTTTAGGATGGTGACCTGGGTCGATCAACTGACCGAGTACGACCCGATGCTGACGGCGCCTCAGCCGTCGAACCCCTGGATCTCGGACGACAGCACGCTCTGGCAACTGAGCACTGACACGTTCGAGCGTTGCCGCGTCGCATTGTCAATTCATGCACGTTCAGGGTGGAAGTGCCGACCGAAAGACGGGTCCGGCGATGGGGTCTCTCGGTGCACGAGCTCGTCAAGGATCCCATCGGACGACAGGTTGGTCGCTCTTGCAACCGAGCGTTCGCGGACAAGAGAAAGACGAGGGGGAATCTGCAGGTGCTCGAGACGTTCCTGGACACGGAGTTCTCGGCCGAGAACATCCGCTTCTGGACGGCCATTCAGGATCTGAAGTACGCGCCAAACTCGCAGATCGAGGCAAAGGCGGAACACATCCGGGACGAGTTTCTCGCGCAGGGCGCTCCCTCTCAGGTATCCTACGCTCTCTTGCATGACGAATGCGATGACGATGTATGCAGGTGAACATCTCGAGTCGGACGCTGGAGCTGACGCTGGAGGCGCTGGTCCAGAAGGGCTCCAAACGGCACGCCTTCTCGACGGCCGAAGAGCACGTCTTCACGCTCATGTCCAAGGACTCGTATCCGCGATTCCTCTCGTCCCACATCTACAAGGTATGTCTCATCCAGCAGCCTTCCTTCGCCTCCGAGCCACCAATCAATCGACACTCCTCTTTCCTCCGTACATGTGCGTGCGCATGTGAGACGATGACTTGCAGGGAGTGCTGTCGGCGGCCCAGCAGCAAGGCGGCCGTCGCCTGGGTTGGCGTAACTTTGTGTTCGCGATGGCGAGTGGCGGCCCTCGGAAGTCGGCTCTCCCGTCCTCGACCAGCGCTACGGGCGCTGCTGGTCCGGGCGGCGGAAACGCCCCGTCCATCTCTGGAGCATCCATGTCGACCGTCCAGAACTCGAGTCAGGCCGTCGGCGCTGGCGCAGCGATCAAACGAGACGGTCCGTCTGGAACGAACTCGTCCACGATCGGACCGCCCGGCGGCCCGGTCGGTCCGAAGCTATCGACCGGTGCGATGGAGGCCTCCTCCAAGAACGTGAGACATGCGCCGGCAGGAAAGTCGCCGAACAGTGCCGAGAATTCCAATGACTAGCAGCAGCAGCAGCAGCAACACCACAACGGCCAAGCATAACGGCGACTGCAAGCTTTCGTTAGCTATTCTCTCTCCTTCTTCAGACGACGACAATGATAATGTCGCCTCCGCCCACCCAGCATACCTGCACAAACACTGCCCAACGAGCGAAACGAGAACCAGACAACCCCCCGTGCATGATAATGATGACGATGATGACTATTACAGGACACACACACTATGCACTGCTATCGGAGAGAGCGAGAGGAAACAAAGCGCCCAAGCACCGACACCACCGTGAACGTCCGTCCGTCTTTCCACATCCTCAGATCCTCCTCCTCCTCCTCCTTCTCCCCCCGACCGCTATTACTATTGTTATTCCTTCTATCTCTCTTCGGTCACCATCATGATGGAACAGCAGCTTTTCGACAGCAACAGGAACCGCCCGTCTCCGCAACGACGATATTATGCGACACGCACGCACGCACGCAAACACGTCTGCCCGCGCGCACTCAGACACACGGCTGTCTTCATAATGTGCGCCACGCCGACATACTGTGCAGCCAGCGACGACAGAGATTAATATTGGTCTATATGGAAATGGAGAGAGAGAGGTCGCAGGTCGAAGTGAAGAAGAAGACGCACAAATAGCCCCGAGAGGATGCGCCCGTCACTTGGAAACGAGAGCAAACAGCAAGGAGGAAGCAAAGAACTATTTCATAGCTTGCACGCCTAGAGAAGAGCATAGGACAGTGGCCAGGACCTGTTACGAAATCTTATCACAGTACGACGACGACGACGAAGCAGCTATGCAATGAGGAAGAAGAGCATCGAGGCACAGACAGCTTTATGCAACTTTCAGACAGACGACCGACAGTCTCGACTTGCATTATGACGATGACGACGACGACACCGATACAGCTATTATTCTGGTTCCCCTTCCCCTCTCTCAACAGACACAGGAATGAAGTCGATCAAGACGCTCATGTGGCCGTGTTGATTGCTGGAAACGCGCTTGCTGCACCGACTTCTGCACCCGTGGCGGTTTGCTGCCACGACCGGTGTTGTCGTGCGGAAGAAGATGCGTGAGTGACCCGCAGTGGTGTTTCCCGCGGCGCGGCGGGTGCCATCGATCTATCCGTCCAGAGGGGTGGAGGATTCTCGTCCTCCTCGTCCTCACTCGCCCCAAGAAGAATGGTGGAGCTCGCCATCTCGACGCTCTCGTGCTTCATCGTCTGTCTCGTCGCGCTCTGTCGGTCGCATGGACTCGGCGCAAAGGGCAAGAGTGGGTTCTCTCGAACGAAGGTTTCCCATTCAATCGACCGTTACTGCGACAGTGGGCATCTTCGCGGTCAATCGAAGTCTGATCTTTGCCATCTACGTGATCGTGGTCGCCATCATCTGGATCAAGGACAAGCTGCTCTCGGACGAGGTTCGCTTCTCCCCCCTCCTTCTCTCAGACACACGCCTGCCCACGCTCTGCAGGCCGATCGACTGGTGGCCGACGTGAACATCATCGTGTTCTGCGTCTTTCTCTGTCTCCTCTTCGCGTCCTATCTCGCGCTGCATGACACCGACTCTGGATCCGACTCGATGTATGTCCCTTCAAGCGTCACAGACACGACCCCCGACATGATGGCTTAGTTGGGTCTGCTCCAACAAGCTGCCCATCTTCCTGTTCGTCTCGACCAACGCTCTTCTCGTCGTTCTCTACCTCATCTCATGTGAGCACGCCCTCACACCCACCCGAAACAGTCATCTTCAGCCAACGACGATTCGGACAACCTGATTGCCCAAGTGCGGACGGCCGTCTGGAGTGCGTTTGGCGTTCTGTACGTCGGCTATCTGGTCGGTTTCACGGAGGCTCGAGGTCACTGGTGAACGACGTCATTTCAGATTCTCGTCTACATCTACTTCTCGACCTACGCAGCCACCTTCACGGGCTTTCCCTGCACTCGAGCCATGTCTCTGGTCTTTTGGTACGAGCTCATGCCGGCGGTTAGCGATAGTGCACCCGTCGAAAGGCATCAGCCGAATTTTAGACATTTCTCTGCACGTGTGTTGTTTTGTTGGGCGCATTTTGGCGACCGGAAACCGAAGACTCGAATCGATCGGCGCTCCATCTGACCGCGCTGATTGCCGCCGAACAGATTACCGCCGTGCTCCTCTACTTCTGGTGAGACAGACAGAAGGAGGATATGGTGCGTGCTGCAGGATCACTAATTCCGGGGTCGAGGAAGCTTACGGAGACGACGACAACGAGGAATGTGGTGGTGTGTCGACGCCGATCATTCCGGTTCGACGATCGTCCGGATTCGAATGTAAGGGGGGAGTACGAATTCTCACACAAACACCACGTTTTCAGATAACGCGTTTGTCGATGCGATAGGCACCATCTATTGAACAACAACGTCATGTTCTTATTGACGGCTAGCAGTCGATCAACCGCCAACTGTTGTCGACCTGTCAGGATGTTTGTTGATAAAGTCATCATCGTACGAGCATTACTCTGAGAATTTGTGGTGACAATGAGGAATATTGTATCCTGCTTGTTTGTATTGTGATTGTCGACTTATAAGGTCATGGTGTTGTTTGATACCTGAGACAGAAAGATATCTTGTTCTGCCGTAGCGTGTTTGTACCAAATCTTGACGTGTACAGGTGAAGACAAATGTGCAATAGTGATGGGGGGAATTGTGTCAAGGAAATGAGACACAGACGAATATGTGTACACTCACTCGTCGCTATCCTCGCTCTGATGACGACGACGACGATGATGATGACGGCGAAGCTCGCGACGGCGACGCCGCAGATCAATGGCAAGTCGCGCGTGTGCTTCCTTTGGCTAAATTGCCTTGCCGCCCTGTTTTCTCACGCAATCCAGTTCGGTTGATTCACCTGGCAACCGGAAGAGAGGAACGCGGCGGATCGGACAAATTCGATGCCCGGCGCGCGGTTCGGCGACATCTCGAAACGGACGCACGCTTCGAAACACTGAACGGGTCAGCGTTGTGGTGGCTTTCAACTCAAAGACAGTGAACACCTCGGTGATTTCGCTCTGAACACTACACGACACGACACTTGACAGTCGTTGCGGGTAGTCGAGTCCCGGGGAAATGGCCATTCGATTGCAGGTCTGAATGCTTGTGTCACGCGGTCAGATTCCAGACAGCAGTCAACGGTACAGCGTAGCAGGGAAGATCGCTCGATACGGGAATCTCATCAAAGGGAACGGTTGTTTCAGCGTAGGCGAGCTTGCAGCATTCGCGTATGACTAAAGCCAACTGGCATGCGATTGACCGTCGCTGGGAAGGACGGAAAGAAACGGTGGTACCGTTGGGCGGTCGAAGCATGAAGGCAGCGTTCTCGTTCTCATCGTCTGCGTCGTCGCTCTCGTCGCCCACGATTCCGTTCAAACAGGTGACCGTCTCCTGTTGTGCAACAGGGCGATTTAGAGTGAACGAAGGAAGGAAGAGGAGGCGGTGACGACAAACCAGAAGCGTGTTGTTGCCGCACGAGTCGAGTCGAATTCCCTTTCGGAATGCGTTCATGCAGCAGTGCGGATTTTCGCTCTTCGGGCAGCACTTCGACTGAGCCAGTCGGAGCATCTCGTCTGATGATGCTCAGACGATGATATTGACTAGGCCGCCTTAATACGACGACACTCACGGGTCGGGAAGGGTGCGGCGGCGAGTGGTGCGGCCAGAAGAAGGAGACAGACGGCGAGACGCATGTCTGGCGAGCACTTGGCGCATACGAAATGATGGTCGGACTGGTCTCCTTTAAGGTGGCGTACGGTCTCGTTGTGCAGGTGGTCGGGCGGAGTCTTCCTCTCTGCTCTCTCCGTACCAACGACCCACCCCATTGTTCCGACCGTCTCTCTCTCTCTCTCCTTTTTCTTTCCTTCTCGTTGCCAAATGAGCCGCACACATCGTCGTAGTCCCTCCACTAGCACGAACACGCACGACGGTTGTCGCATTCAAACTGCGCATCCCGCTGCGTTTCCCCGCTGTCCCCCCAATTTCCTCACGCAATTGGCAAAAGGCACGTCTCGTAGTCGTCGTAAATCGGAAGGCCACCCAGTGCGGTCGCAAAATGGTCTTGTCTGGTTTGCACGTTCGCATGCGCCTTTGCATCGTCACCCAGCGAAATGGGATGGTCGCTTTGGTCGATCGTCCTTTGTCCACTTATTTCTATTCCATTTTGGCTCTTCGCCCTGAAACGACGAATGGCAGACAATGTGAGAGGGGCAGAGCACGAGACCTGCAAATAGGGACAAACAACTTTCGCGTGGGAATGGAGACGGCGGCGATGGAAGCGGCGGAAGGAAACTTGATGCGATCCCTTACCCCCTGTCACATGATGGACGGACAATATCTACTTGTTTATCCCTGTCCCGGCATTGCATTTTGCTGCCGTTTCAGGGCGTGACAGCTATGTCTTGCGAGTAGTAATCCGATCGCAGCGGGCGGCGAGCATATGCCGCTACTGCTGCTGCTCTTCATGGGCCTCATCTCGGCAGTGATTGCGATGGCGCGCTGCTGCTTCCTCATTCCATTGTCTTCGCTCACCCCATTGCTGTCATTCAATCTCGACTGAGGCAGCGGCGGCGGCTGCTGCTGCCTATGCTGCTGCTGCTGCTGCTGCTGCTGCTGCTGTTGTTGTGACTCGTAGTCTTTGTCGCGCCTTTCTTTCATGGATGCGTGTGAACGCGCACGCCCCTCACTCTCCGGACACCATGGCAAATATGAGAGTGGGGGGGGGCGGACACCGTCGTCCTCGTCGTCGTTCCGGTCCAGTGACATTGGCCTGCCTCCGAGATGCTGCTCGAAAAAGTGTGCATGCTAGCTGAAGAAAGAGAGAGAGCGCGAGGCGGAACCAAATGTATGTGCGAGCCGGGAAGAGCCGAGCGAAGTGTCAGAAGCAGGCGTTTGTCTTCTGGCCCGTAAAGAATAACAACGACACCGCCACTTCCGCCTCGTCTTCTTTTTCCTTCCTCCCCCGCCCGCTTGCCTAAACTTCCCCACCCAGCGAATATTCATTGTGCTGTGTCCCGACCGCTTAGTGGACTTTGACCGACAGAGCAGACACGACGCGCCATTCCCTGGTTTCTTTCAAATGCAAGCTCACGGCCGTCTTTCCTTACCCCGTTCAGACGCAGCAACAGCAGCGGCAGTGCGACATTTGACTTTGATGTAGTGCCGTCACTCGGGTTAGACCGCCCCGTTTCGAGAGAGAGACGCTCTCGTTCCTGTCTTCCCGTCTGTCCGAAGACGAGAAGACCGAGAGGAGAGAGAAAGGACGACAACCCATTTCAGTGCAGGTTGTGCTCCCTTGACAGGGCAAAGCGAATTTCCCAGGAAGGGGGAGGCCAGGGATCAGGAGCGGCAGCAGCAGCAGTAGCATCTCCTTCTCATTATGTTCGCCCCTCTTGGATTCTCTTGCTGTCTATCCTAGCGAGCTTCCTTATTTCCCCCGAGCGCATGCCAAATCTGGTCGGCGACGGCAATCCAATAGAGTCGGGGGAGGGACGACAAGAAGTAGTGACCTTTCGAGCGGGAGGAGCCCTCTAAAAGGCCTCCTCTCCTCTTCCGTCCTCCCCCACTCGTACGGCAGCGGCAACAACAACAACATCACGACGACGAGGACGACGGCCTGCCTTGTGTTTGTTTCCTAGCAGACAGACGAACGACTGCTCCTCTTTCCAGCCTCGTTTTCTTTCGTTCTCTCTCTCCCTCCCCTCATCCACCTCCCGATTGGCCACTCGAGTCGAGTCGAGTCGCGCCCAGATTCAATTCTCCCTTCGTGCGTGCGCGCGCGAAGAATGCAGACGCGCGCGCTGCTTAAAAATCTCACTCTCGCCGACGGTGTGTACGGCTGCGGCAAGAAGCACACCACCAGCTTCCGGAAAGTGGAATGCCATTGTCGCCTTCCACACTGCCTCGCTCGCTCTCTCACTCCAGACTCGGTCTTCTTCTTCTTCCTCTGCTGCAGCTTCTGCTGCTGCGAATTGCCCCTTGTCTGTGTGCTTTGCTCTGTTCCATTTCTCTCCTCCTCCTCCTCTTCCTCCCCCTCCTTCCCGTACGTGCCGTCGTGGACACGCAGCACGTGACATTTCCATCTCAGAGTAAGGAGGGCGTGCGCCGAGAGGAATGCGGTAAAGCGTCGTTGCTGGACCGGATGGGTTGCTGCCTGTCGGTGGACGACGACGAGGAGGACGACGAGCGGCGGGCCATCACAAAGGGCACCACCATGTCCGACGCTGCCGCCGTTGGACACTGCCACAAGTTCGTCTCCCTCTCGCTCTCCACGTGAGAGTCGCCTCACTTGCAGACCTCTGCCGGGCGTCTCGATGGGCGTCGCCATGATGATGCAGCAGGCGGGCGCCTTCATGGCCCCGCTGCACGCCGACTCGCACTCGCTGGAGGCTCAAGTCAGGAAAGCTAAGGTTCGGAGGGGACTCTTGTCATCTTTCTAACACATACTCCAGGCGGAGGGCCGGACGGTGACGGTCATGAATAATGCGCTCTACTTCGACTACCAGTTCATCGCCTACGTTCCGCCCGGTCTGGATCTCCGGATTTGATGCACACAGCGATGACACCGTCCATTTGTGATCCGACTGTTGCTACCGTCCCTCCATGGTGTCGAAAGCACAGTGCAAGTGGTACCATTGTGTCTCGTCGGGAATGAAGAGGGTTGTACGTGCCACGCCACTTGTGGGAGAGCTTTCCTGGACTCGCAGCAACAGAGCGGCTGATCTTTCACGGCTCGGCTCCTCGGCGACCGACGTCTCGCGGCACGACACAGCAAGGGAACGCATATGGCGCGCGCACGCGCACTGCCGTGATGGAGGGAATACAGCATCAGCAGCATCAGCAGCAGCAGCAGCAGAAGCGAGCGGATGGATCGATTTCTCTTGACGCGGCGCTTCGGCCGCAGTCTCGTTCGCACATCGTCAGTTGGCACCGGTCCGAGTCTCTCTTCTCTCGTCCCGTGGGCCTCTCTCTCTCACTCCAGCTTCCACTGCTAGCTTTCAGCTGCTCGTCCCCCACTCCACTTTGTCGTCCGCCCCAAATGAGGTGCTGGTTCGCGACGACGACAAGTCCACGAAGGAAGGAAGCCAGAGGCGCATGCTGACCGCGGGATGAGGACCGTTGTCGTCACCGCAGTCTTGCCGCTGTTGCTTCTTCTCGCCTCGATCGCCGTCGTCGAAGCGAACCGATTCGCGGACCAGCTCTACGAGGATCTGCTCTACTACTACAACAAGAACGTTCGACCGGTAGCCTCGCAGTGGAGAAGCAAAAGAGCAATGCGAGAAATGCAGGTGAAGAATGCGACCGAGTCGGTGAAGGTCAAGTTTGGCGCATCGCTGATCCGCATCATCGATGTGGTCGGTTTACTTCTTTCTCTAGCTCTCTTGTCTCTAATTGCTGTGCATTCGGTACGGGGGCTGTTGTCCGGCAGCGTAGAGTGGCGCGTTCGGAGGGGTCGGTCGCTGCTGCTGATTTCGGTCGTGATAGTCCTGTTGGACGGCGGCCGACGCAGCGAGCGCCTCTTCGCGCAAGTAGGACGGCAGTTTCTCCTCCAGCGCAGGTGCCAGGATGTTAGCCACTCCGCAGTCGGAGCTGCAGTAGGCGGCCGGCTGACCCGGGTCACCAGGTGGTCCATAAGGTCTAAATGGAAGTGTCTAGTTGAGGAGTGCAATGCGAAACACCCACCCGTCGTCGCCGATTCTTCCAACTGCGCCGGGCGGTCCAATCAGACCAGGCTGCAAGCGGCGATGAGAATTGAAAAGGCACCATGCGACGCGCAATCCCATACCTGTCCAGTCTGTCCGGGCGCGCCGCCCTGTTTGCTGGCTCGTCCAGGAGGTCCCTGAGACAAACCGTCGTTGAGGTTTTAAGTCCGAACTGATCGTACCTGAGGGCCGATAGAACCGGGCGGGCCAGGCGGTCCACGGGCCCCCTTCACGCCGATGCCGGCAATCTTTCCTTCTCCTGCGATGCCCGACGGTCCCAATAGTCCCGGTGGACCTCTAGCCCCAGGCGGTCCATATAGCCCTCCACGGCCGAACGCGCCAGGCGCACCATCGACGCCCGGATCACCACGAACTCCCTTGTCGCCTAGGAAGCCCCTTTCGCCTTGGGGTCCTCTTGGTCCGGGCGGTCCGGCGGGACAGATGATGCAGGGGAGATCGTCCTCCGGCGCCAGTTCCACGTCGAATCCGTCTTCTCCTGCCGGGCCAGAGTTGCCCGCGGCCCCCGGCAATCCGTCCAATCCGGGAATACCAGCCGTGCCCGGGCTGCCTTGAGGACAAGCCAGCTGGGTGCAACCTGCACATCATTTCATCTCCGCCGCTCTGCAAAACGTGCGCAAGCGACATACCCTGACAGAAGACAAAGTCCCAGGGCGAGGCACGTTTCCGACGCGAGAAGAAGATGGGCGCCTGGCCGACGTCGCTCTGCACCATTCCATCGTTAGCCAGGCTCTGCAGCTCGTCCCAGACGCGGTCCGACTCCATCTCAAACAAACAGAGTTGACCCCCCGCCGCTGCGACTGCCTTCAACCAACCCGGAATTGGAGCGAGCGAATCTGAGCGTCGCTCGTCATTTGCGCCGTCTTCGCGAGCAGTAGTGGAACGGAGATCGTGATCAGCAGTGAGCCGAGGCCGCCGACGATCGCGACCGCGTAGGAAACTCGACTCCAGAACACATGGCTGTCGGTGCGCCCCTTCTCTTGGGCAGCGGAGACAGACATGGTCGGCTTCGAGACGACGAAGGAAGAGTGAGAGTGGGAGAGGGGTGCGTGCGTGCCACTTCGCTCATGCGCGCCTTTATCTGTTGCCGGAGATGGGCTGGAGCGGGGTGGAAGAGAAAGAGAGCGAGAGAGAATGCCTGGAGTGGAAACCGGTTGCGGCAGGGCACGCTTGGACGCCGAGTCGAAGGAAGAAGCCTTAGAGTGAAGGAAGGGAAGACGATGCAACTCAACGAGATGCCGCGCGTGAACATACCTTCTTGGCACAACGAATTTCGATGCATCGCATTCCAGTTGGCATGACGGGGGGAGGAAGAGGCAAAGAGAACGAGTTGCGCAAATGGAGGAAGAAACGAGAGTTGCAGGACGAAGTCAACCAAGTACTCACCACAAATCTATGGCTCGAAATGGTAGGCGGATTCGAGGAAGTTGACACGGAAAGCGTTGCAGCAGTGGTACGACTACAAACTGGCCTGGGAGCCGGGCAAGTGGAACGGCATCCGGTAATCTCCCCTGTTCTTGAAAGAATTTTAAATCTCGGCAGGAAGCTGCACATCCCGTCCGATCAGATCTGGACACCCGACATTCTGCTCTACAACAAGTGAGTGAGAAAAATGTCCGCTGCACCCTGTCCCTTGTGGATAGGGATCCATAAGGATCCGCGCGCCTGGTACAGCATTTCTTTCGCCCATTCGAATCCGACTGAATCCATGTGACAGAGGATGTGGAAGGATGACACATCCGGTCGAATTCAGTCGACGAGCCTCAGACGGCAAGCTCGTTACTAACTGGGCCCCGAAATTGAACTTGCGACCACACGCCTCCCCACCAAACAGTAACCACACGGCTACGCGGGCGGCTGGCCGGGGGGCAAATGACTGGACAGACAAATTGGCGCATTTTTGGCACGGCGTGACGCGATCACTACCAATTTCTCCGTCCAATTTTGAATTGAATCAACACTCTGCGAACTGTAACCGCCTGTGTTCGTGTTCGCGGCGCGAGTCCTGGAAGCGTCTAGGAAGGTGGTTGACTAGGGCGGCATGTGAATGTGTCCAGAGAATCGTCGCCCTCGTTCTTGTGTCTACGAGGAGGACGGCATCTCTAGTGGGAATTATCATCGAAACGTGTGTCAGTGCCATTCTGAGCGAGCGATCAGAGTTCCAACTCTAGGAGTACGGTATTCGGTAATCTCCCCTGCCCTTGGAAGAATTTGAAGTCCCAACAGAAAACTGCACACCCCGTCCGATCAGATTTGGACGCCCGACATGCTGCTCTACAGCAAGTGAGTGAGAAAAATGTCCGCCGCACTTCATCCCTTGTGGATAAGGGGGCCACGAGGACTGGGTGTGCAGCACACTTCTCTCGCCCATTCGAATCCGACTGAACCCATGCGACAGAGGATGCGGAAGAAGGAACACATCCGGTCAGATTCAGTCGACGAGCCCGGCTGAGGAAGGCTCGTTACTAACTGGGCCCCGAAATCGAACTTGCGACCACACGCCTCTCCGCCAAACAGTAACCACCCGGCCACGCAGGTGGCCGGCCGGGGGGCAAATGACTGGACGGACAAATTGGCACACTTTTGGCACGGCGTGACGCGATCACTACCAATTTCTCTGTTCAATTTTGGATTGAGTCAACACTCTGCGAACTGTAACCGGCCATGTTAGTGCCGTGGTGCGAGTTCTGGAGGCGTCTAGGAAGGTGGTTGACTAGAGCGACATGCGGGTATGTCCAGAGAATCATCTCGCTCGTTTTCTCGTTTCTGTATCCAGTCATTGTCTTGCACGGAATGTCTTGCACAGAAATAGCCACAGTTCGCGAATCAGAAACCATTCGTTTTACTCTCATCCTCACCCTCCTTTTCGCGGAAAATTCAGTCCTAGTTTGTGATACGCAGAGAGACGGATGGATGCCGCCGCTTATTATTAGTCAAAACTTAATAATAACAATAATGTGTCAACTTGCAGTGCCGACGGCGAGCCGCACATCACGATCATGTCTGACGCGCTGGTCTACTATACGGGACTCGTCATCTGGAAGCCGCCCTCCATCTACAAGTCGTTCTGCCCCATCGACATCGAGTAGGGCGCTTCGTCCGTTCCACTGACGTCGTTCCGTGACGAGTGCAGATATTTCCCCTACGACAAGCAGTCGTGCTCGATGAAGTTCGGTGGCTGGTCCTACAACGGATTCCTGCTCGACGTGCGGCAGCTGCCAGTCGGAGTAAGTGAGGGGACATGACGAGCGATGCAGTGAAGGGTATCTGCAAAGATTCGGCATTGTGAAAACGTCCGAGCCCGCTTTCCTAATTTGAAACCATCCAGTACATAGAGTGGAAGAAATACACAATCGTCAGGTGCCCGGCGCCAAGATCGAGACACGCTATGACAGTTCCGGCAACGAGTACCAATTCCTCGAACACGGCATGGACCTATCCGGATTCTATCCGTACGACTCCCTTTGCCTTCAAATCGAACTTCTCCTGCTAGGTCGCTCGAGTGGGACCTGATGTCACTGACCTCACAGCGCCACGAGCAACTTTACCCGGGCTGTTGTGGGCAGGAGAAATATGTCGATGTGAACGGTTTTTTAAACTTATTTATGCTAAAATTCACGATCGGGTTTATGAAAATTGTCGCTCGGGCTCTTGCGCCGCTTGCGATCTCGAATGACCTACCTCGATTGATGCATTTCGACACCAAGAGATGATGCGCACTGACAATGTTTTCCGCGGGGTAATCGGCACAATCAACACTGAATCACTGCCACTGGTAGAGGCCAATCGGCCTCCGCTTCTCCTCCTCCTTAAATATATTGATTTTCTCCTTTACCACAATCACCACAAGTTACTGTGCTCTTCAGGTCACCTTCGACATCGACCTACGACGAAAGGTGTGCCGTTTCCTTGTTCGAAGATAAATTGAATGCAGACGCTCTTCTACACGGCAAGTCGCGCCAGAAATTTAAACAATTTAAATTTTCTTTCATGTGAACCTGGTGGTGCCCTGCATGCTCATCGGTCAGTGCCCTCGGACCGCGCATTAATCATCGGAAAACGTTTAGCGATTCTCACGACATTCGTGTTCTACATCCCGGCCTGCGAGCACAAAGTCACCTTCTCCATCTCGATTCTCGTCACACTCACCGTGTCAGTTGCCGCAGCCGCCATTCGTTTGGTTAATTCTCAACTCTCGTGCGATGCAGGTTCTATCTTGTCTTGATTGAACTCATCCCGCCGACGTCGCTCGTCATCCCTCTCATCGGTGGCGATTCCTTTCTATGTAGTCGTCCCTTAATGATGTGATCGCTTGGCAGGCAAGTATCTGCTCTTCACAATGTTCCTCGTGTCCGCGTCCATCCTGCTGTCCGTCGTTTCGCTGAACTACTACCGAAGGTACTGCCGGGGGTGGGGAGGGGGATTTCTCAAAGTGACGATTGATTGCAGATCCGGTTCGACGAGCCCGATGCCGGACTGGATGTATCACCTGTTCATTCGCACTCTGCCCAAGTATCTGTGCATCCAGCAGCCGCCGGACGACGAGTTCTCCGAGTCGGGAAGCACCACCTCAGGTTGATCGGACGATTGACGAGCGTCCGCCCATGAGATGGTTGTAGCCGTTCCGCCAACGGAAGGCGCGTCCTGGTCGAGACGGCCGTCTCCGTTCCTGACCGCCCTGCCGTACGGACTCACCGACGGACAGATGCGACTGTCGCAGCTGGCTCAGCTTCGCGGCATGCATCCGGATCTGCTGCGACGGATGATCGACAACGTCGCCTTCATCGCGGATCACTTTCGATCGCTGAAGAAGGAGGACAAGATCTCGGAGGAGTGGTCCTACGTGGCGATGGTGATCGATCGACTGATGCTGATCGTCTTCACGTTCGTCAACCTCTTCGGCACCGTCATCATCCTCCTGCAGTCGCCCTTCCTCTTCGATACCCGCGATCCGATGGTCGGTGGCACATTTGTTGAGACTGGTGGCGTGAACGTGACTGGGGAAGGGGAGAAGGATGCCGCACATATCAGGTTCTTGGGTCCTGAGCGAGGCGCCCAGAGTCGCGAATCCATCCCACCAACCAGAGTTGTTCCTTCATCCGGGAACTGCGTCTCATCTTCTCGTTTCGTGCCATCGATTGCTAGGGGCGTGTCCATGTCTCTCATTCTTGCAATAGCATGCATTTGAAAACGCATCATTTGCGCCCAGAATACGGCAAAATAGTTGGTCTAAGTAACGAAATGTACAAGTCTCCGATTCCAAAGTGACACAACCCTAATTCAGACCTTCTCGATGGCGTCGCGTCCCTTGTCCGGCGACACCTTCGAGATGGCGCTGAACGAGAACTTCACCGCCGAGACGTGGTGGGGCAGCGGCTATGCAACATAGGACGCTGGAACGTATCCAGATAAATATATCTGACAAGTTGTGCTGCTTCCGTTGCTAGTAGCTATCGAGTTGCTGGTAGCTATCGAGTTGCTGTTTGTCGAGTACTTGACCGTGCGCGCGACTTCCCTCTTGCCACAGTGTGCGATGAGGGCATTATGGTACGCCGCTCCTCGAGTGCGGCCACTCCAAACTTTCCTTTCCTCCTCCACTACAGAGACGGTCCCTGTCCCCGTCGATCGCTATCAGCAGCAGTCGACCGTCGTCGTGCACTGCGCCCAGATGTTCGGCGCTGTAAACAACGAGAATCTCTTTTGGGGGATCCACAGCGCTGTGGCAGTCCATCCGTGGAATCCAATTTTCCGGCTCGACTGCAGCTGTGTAAGCCGCGGCGGCGGCGGCGCGCGCGCAGTTTTATGGCAGTCACGGGTTGCCACCGCCATCATCATCATCATCATCGCCATCATTGTCGTCGTCGTCGTTGCCGTTATTGCCGTTGCCTTCTCTATTCTTTCTCGCCCTGTCGCCGTTGTGCTGCATTGTGCCGCCGCCCTCGTCGTCCTTGGCTGTGATCACGCGCATCGATCGGTTCGGTTGGTTGCCCTCGTCGCCCACCACGCTCGCAGCATCCATTTTCCCAGCACATCACGCGCACGCGCGCGCGGCCGCAGACGGTCTTTCTCTCCCCCCGACTGCATTCCGCGACAGTGTTTTCGTCGTCGCCGCCACCGCCGAAATGCTGCCATCTTCCCTGCGCAGCGCGCGCCATCGGGACCAGTCGTGTCGATGTGTTGACTTACCGGCTTTGCGCCTCTCCTTGCTCTTCCTGTTCCCCCTGCTCTCCAAGGCACAGACACGCCGCCCGTCTTGTCGGTCGACTCCCTCCATTCATCCGGCGGCGGTGGCGATTTCAGATTGACATGTGAAGGAGCGTCGTCGCAACACAAGAATGGGCATGATCGAGACGTTCGTCGGCCTCACGGCCTACCTGTCGCCGCGCGAGGACGACGACTGGTTTGACTCGAACGTTTCGCGTCGCATCGATCCACCACTACCTTCGCAGGTCCGACCGTCTGCACTATCTGCATACGCCGAATCTGCTTTTCGCGTTCGCCGCGCTGATCTCGTTCAAGCAGTTTGGCGGTATCTCTCTATTGCTCACGATCGTTCGATGATATGGGTCTTCTCACGTGTCAGGTCGACCAATGGAATGCCTGTTTCCGCCGAAATTCGCCAGCTCGATGGAACAGGTAATCGCTTGCGAATGCGAACGTTCATTGCAGTCAAGTACGCCGAAAACTATTGCTGGGCGCAAGACACCTACTATGTGGAGCCGAACCAGCACGTGGCCCTGTTGAATGAGACCGAGCGGTACGCGAAGGAGCGACGACTTTCTTACTATCAGTGGATGCCATTCTTCCTGCTGCTGCAGGCCCTCTTCTTCCGAGTGCCATCCTTTTTCTGGAGGACCGTCTCGGATAGCTCTGGTCGAGCTGAAATCATCGTTGACAAACCTCTCTGTAGTCTGCAGGTCTGCGGATCCACGAAGTGGTCGAGAAGGCCCGCGAGCCGGCGAACATTGACGAGGAGTCTCGGTCCAAGAACATTGTCATTCTGTCGCGCCATCTCAAAAAGGCACTTCGATTCCAGGTCAGAGAGCCACTCCATTCTCACCACCATTAGTCAATCAATCGTGAGTCATTCAGAACCGAATCGAACGCAAAAGCGTGCGCGCACACAACACATTCGGATGCCTGAGCTTCACCTACAGGTGCGAATGATGCGGTCTTTCGACTCTGTGGACAGTTGCAGTCCGTCGTACATCACTCTATGCTATCTCATCACCAAACTGCTCTACCTCGTCAACGTTCTTGGGCAACTTTGGTTCATGAATGTGTAGGTTCCACGAACGATCAACCTCCTCGCACGCATTACAGTTTCCTTCGCACCGATCGATACGAATGGTACGGTCTCGGCGTCGTGAGGGATTTGGTGGATGGCTCAAAGTGGGAATCCAGCGGTTACTTTCCGCGCGTCTCCGTTTGTGACTTTGAGGTGGAGTGCTCCGCTTTCATTCGAACCACCACCAAGTCAGGTTCGTCAAATGGCGAACATCCAGAAGTACTCGGTGCAGTGCGTGCTCGTGATCAACCTGTTCTCGGAGAAGATCTTCATCTTCCTATGGTATGATGATGATGACAACTGCCAAGTTTGTGCTTCAACCACCGCAAATCTCAGGTTCTGGTACTTCCTGATCACGTTGTCCGCCTTCGTCTCGTTTCTCGTCTGGGCCACCAGAATGTCGCTCTACTGTTTCTCGCGATCCTACATCTCTGCCAAGCTGGAACTGTCGAACCTGTCGTTCCGTCCGAACAGTACCGTTTTTGCACATTGACGATGCCACCCTCCCCTCCTGTCAGAGCACTCCGATCTGGTCCGACGATTCGTGGACGACTATCTTCGCCGAGACGGAGTCTTCGTGCTCAGAATGGTCGGCTCCCACGCGGGCATGCTGTTTGCGACCGACCTGATCGCCTCGCTCTACAGAGCGTTCTATGGTCTGGAGGAGAAGGTACTGCCCCGCCCTTTTGGAACTATCACGGACGCAAGACGTGCGTGCAGAAAGAGAGCGACCGAGAGTCGAACACCACGACGACCGGCTCCACGCTCGAGTCGCCGCCAAACTCGCCGCGAGACGACGACGAGAATTCCCCGTTGCGTCGACGGGATAAGAAAAACTCCAAGGTGATTGGATTAGGGCTGGTCGGTGGGAAAATGCGTCTGCATAGGGCGAGTTTACGGTGTCGTTCGACGACGCGAAAGCCTTGCTCAAGGAGAAGAAGCCGAGAAAGGATGACGACAGCCAGGCTGGAAGTGACAGCGAGGAGGAGCGGAAGAGGGGCGGCGGAGTGAAGAAGAGCGACAGCGCTGGAAGCTGACTAGATCAGGTGGACGACGAACCGATCGCTGCAGGGGAGGATGAGGGGGGAGAGGGGGAACGACGCAGTGAACGGGACAGTTCCGCACATTGGTTGGAGGAAGAGGAGACGCAGCAAGATGAGAGCAGGGAGCAGGATCGCGACTCGTCCACCGGACGTCTCTTCTCGCTTGACTGATACACTCGAGCCGTGTATATACTTACACCATCTTGTTTTCCTCCTCCGTTAAACTCTGCATTGTGGATAATCTACATAGAAACTGGAGTAAACAGGTGGCTAAGGATTTCGTCGTGGGGGAAACGAATTGCGAGTCGCGCCGACTCCGGTGCAATGTAGTGGTGCTGTTCGGCATTCCGTCAGGCGGACGTGATTTGCAGTTTTTCGTCGCGTGTGAGAGCGATGTCGCACGCTGGGCGAAGGACGTATTGGCGGCGGTACAAGTGCATGAGTCAGTTGGCTGTGTGCCGCCGTCGCCACCACCACCACCACCACCGCCACTTCTCTTGTGCTGTTTCGATTGATCGAATCTCGCTTCGTGGCTGACTGGCTGGCTGGCCAAGGGCGAAGACGACGGCGCTAGACCAGGCGGCCACGTCAGCAGTTTCCGGCTCCCGTTCTCTTCTTCTCTGCTCCCGCCTCATTTTTTCGACATGCCCGCCCGTGAACTTTGTTCCACTGTCCCTCAACCGTCCTGCTCAGCTTTGAGAGCAAGCAGATCTGACGCTAAGGGAAATGCTATGCGCGTGAATGGAGACTCTTGTTTGATAGGGCGCCCGTTAGCAACGACGCTTCTTCCCCTCGTCCGCCAGTGCTCCTTTGGGCGGAGGATAGCCTCACTAGGGTCTTGTGAGTTGTCGACTGCGAGCGTCGTCTCCCCTTCTCAGCCTCAGAGATGTCACGTTCCTACATGACATTTGTCGCTCATTAGGCCCACGAAAAACAACAACGACGGAAACGGGTGGGCGTGCGTCGAGTAGGACACAGAGAGAGAGAGAGAGGAAGGTGACAAATCTGGAGAGGGAAGGCGAGTCGGTCTGCCACCGTGGCAGCTTCGAATGCAGTCGGAAATGATGACAATGACGACGACGACGTCGTCGCCGTCCTCTTCCTCCACCGCTTTCGTCTTTGCAGCAGTCGAGTAGTCTGCAGCCGAGACCTGTCTCGTGCATTCCTTCGGGACAACTCTTCCGCCTCTCTGTGTACTTTCCCCTCTCCTCTGCTGCATCGTCATGATAATTGGACGGAATTCTTCCCCCCCCCCCTCCCCCCTCTCGCCCTGTTTGTCTCTCGAGAGCGCTCGATGCACTTGTGATGTGATGGATGTCGTAAAGATGGGTGCAAGCTTTGCACGTGAATCATGCGATCATTCCATTCGGGGATTCTCTCCCCTCCCCAAAAGATAATGTGCTGTTGTATATAAAAATATACGTGCGCGTGTGCTGGTCACGTGAACGACAGTGGTCGAGCGTGTCTGCCGATGGTGGTGGTGGTGGTCGCCACCGGCAGCAGACGTGGCGTGGTGGCGGCGGCGGCGGCGACGGTGGCAAAGATGGGCAATCGTGTGAAGGGAGGGGGCGGTCTGAAGAGAGGAAGAGAGAGAGAGAGAGAGAGACAGAGAGTGATACGGGGGAGGAAGGAGGGGAGGGGGCCAGACCACTCGCCAAGAGAGGGGCAGTCACCCCCTCCCTCGCGTCCGATCGCGTGTTCTCCGTGTTCGGCAATGCACATCAATACTCCTCCCTCCATCCCCCCCTTTGTTGTGTCCTCCTCCTCTTCCTTCTTCTTCTCCTCCTCCCCCACCACCTCCCTCCTCATCTTCCCGTGTGACGCGACGCAATCAATCTCCCTACATTCTAGTTTCACTCTCTTTCCTCACCACAGCCACTGCCACATCGCTCGCCAATCTACGTTGTACCTTGCACTTTTCTCCTCGCACTACTTGCAGATCGCAGTCACTTGGGGATTCGAGCAGCAGTAGCAGCAGCAGCAGAGCCATGCTAACCTTGCACTCGCGCAACATGGACGTGGTCTCGTCCGAGGTGATGCAAGCCAATCTCTTGATGTCCCGCTTCCTCGGTCATCTCTGGCTGCAACTCGCCCTGCTCTGCACCGTCGTGCGAGACGCTTTCGTCGTCATGGGTTTGTGCTAGTTGATCGTCTCGTTGCACTCCTCACCCCAAATCTTGTAGCGAAAATGGTCGAGCTGGCGCAGATTCGACTCGAGCAACTTGATCTGCTCGAAGACGACTGTGAGTCCGAATTCTCGGACACGGAAGCTACCGTTGAGCGTAAGCATCGTCGCATTGTTCGTCAAGCAGAAATTCATGCTGCGCGTCACAGGTGTACCCTTGCCATGGATAGGAATCGATCTGGGCGGAACGATGTCAAAGGCCGCCTTCTTTGTTGCAAACCGTCCCGTAGGCGCGTCGTCGACGACCAAATCCAGGAGACGGGAGATGATCCGCGCCGAGGTGACGCTGTTCAAGCGAGCCGGTCTGCTGGTGGATCCTCGGTTCACGTGCTCTGTCTCGTTGATGGTGAGAAATGCCTCTTCCGGATTCGGCCCACTGACCCGAAAACATTTTACGATTTCGTTGCTGCTGCTGCTTTACAATCCACAAGTAGCGGTATCGATGTCAGACAGGAGGGGGGGGATCCATTCTTTACAACTTCCATATCGGTTGTCTGTCTGTCTGCGGCCGACCAGCGGTATCATGCGACTATGCTCTTTGTCGGTCGGCGGCGAAAAGTTGTTCCGTTTTCCTGAGAACACTCCTGGATATCGTCATCTCTCGCTGGACACTGTATCCGCTTTCCTTTTTTACGACGTTTTTGCTTCGGGTTTGCATCGATATCATGCCACGCGGTCGCCATCATTTCTACCGTCCCGCTTTACGACAACCATTAGTCTCTGCTGGTCGCCAGTCGGTTTCAATGACACACGGTCTAGGCATGCACGCTGATAAGTGGCACATCGATTGCAGGGTCAGCAGGGCCGACTCTACTTCTCGCATATCGCATCCAGCGAGACCAGTCGCATGATCGCATCGTCGGGAAAGGTGAGAGACGGCAACAACAGCAACAACGATAACATCACACATCTAGACGGTCATGATGAAGAGGGCGGCCGTGTGCGCGACCGGCGGCGGCGCGAAACGATTCAAGGACGAGGTCCACCAGGTGGTCGGCATCGAACTGGAGGGGATCGACGAGATGGCGGCCGTCGTGAAGGGCGTCCACATGGCGGCCACTCTCTTCCGGGACGAGTGCTACGAACTCGACTGGGAGAGCGGCGCTCGACGAGTCGTGTACGGACGGCGCTTTGACCTTTCTCGGACGAGCAATTCACGATCGCGAACGGTTTAGTCCGCTCTACGAAGACGCGTCGCCCCAGGCGCCGTTCCTGATCGCGAACATCGGCTCTGGCATCTCGATCATCCTCGTCACGGGCCCCAACCAGTTCCGACGCGTCGCCGGCACACCGTATTGCTCTGACGGATCGGGGACGGTGGGAAATGAGGACGGCGTTGCAGGATTGGCGGAGCCACAGCCCTGGCGTTGGGTCTGCTGATGTGCGGCGTCTCGAGCTGGGACGAACTGGTTCGACTTGCCGCGAAGGGCGACGCGCGCAAGGTCAACAAGCTGGTCGGCGACATTTACGGTTCCGGCTACGACGGAGTCGGTCTTCCGAGCGACTGCATTGCCGCGTGGTGCGTCTCGTCCTCCTTCCGCTGCGAGCACTCTCTAATGAGTTGTAGTCTCGGCAAAGTGACGACGGCCGAGCTGGCCGCCCTGACGACGCCCGAGGATCGGGCCGCCGCTGCTCTGACGCTGGTCGCCGCCAATGTCACCGGGATAGCGCTGCTCGCCGCCCATCACGACAGCGTGTCGAGGATCCTCGTCACGGGTAGGTCTCGTCACACCGCCGTGGTGTGGTGGTCGTCGTCGTCATCCTCGAAAGCCGCTCTTTCAGGGAACTTCCTGCGCATGAACTCGGTTGCGACAAAGTTCATCGCGCGCGTAGTCTCGGAGCGGTCGAAAGGAGAGAAACGAGCCGTCTTTCTCCGACACGAGGGCTATATTGGAGCGCTCGGTTGTCTCGGTGAGGCGGGCGCCGTCCGACAGCAGACCAGAACGCCGTCGCCGCTCCTGTAACTCGTGTAAATTGCTGCTTGTGTGTGTGTGTGCATGTGCACAACGTCTACGGGTCTTGACATACAATCGGACGGCAGTCGCAGTTCTGTGATACCACGATGATCTCCGAGCCAAATTATGAAGAGCGCCGAGATTACTGCACACTTACGATCGCTTCCATTGTCAGCCATAATTTATAAGCTTGACAAAGTGTGTTTTCTGCGTGGTCGATGTTTTGGTCCTCGTTTGTTGTTTGTTGTCTTTGCACGTTTTGTACAGACACTGGGGATGCGGCAGTAGTGGGTGCGTAATTGCCTCGTGAGGTTGTTAGCCCTCGTTGTAGCGGTTGTTGTTGTTGTTGTGTGGCCACTTCTACGTCCATAGAAATGTGAAGCCTCGTCTTTAGAGGTTCTTCTTGTCGGCAACCGACGCCGCGGCGGCGCCCTTCGACTTGTTCGAGCCGATGAAGTAGGCGGCGCGCGCGAACGGTGCGTACGCCGGCACGAGCTGCGCGAATCGGCGTTCGATTGTTGCGGGCACATGAGGAGGAAAGCGTACCGGCGCGGCGGGCGCAGCCAGGAGAGCGGGCGCAGCGACGGGCAGAGGGGCCGGGAGGACCGGGGGAGCGGCAAGGACCTGCAGCGAGTACACCTGCATGTCGATCTTAGTTGGTTGTGCCCTTTCCCCCACTCCACCGGATTTCACACCGAGCTGCAGAAAACACAGTCACACACAGAGAAGGAGACTACGTTTCAATGGCTGAAAAGTGATGAAGACCCGGTCCGTGTCATATGCCGCTGTACCGGTGCGGGCAGCTCGGCACGAGCGACCGGCAGGGGCAGAGCGGCGGGCGCCGCGAAGTAGGGAGCCGGGGCCGGGGCGACGACCGGCGGGAGCGGGACCGGCGCGGCGTACGCGAGCGGAGCCGGGGCGGCGAGCAGAGGAGCCGGGGCCGGAGCGGCGAACACCGGAGCCGGGGCCGGGGCGGCGAACACCGGGGCCGGGGCCGGGGCGGCGAACACCGGAGCCGGAGCCGGAGCGGCGAACAGGGGAGCCGCCGGCGCGGGAAGCGGCAGAGGGGCGAGCGGCACCTCGGCGCGGAGCGGGACGGGCGCGAATTCTAGACGATGGCAGTTGAAATCCAGCCTGAACGAGACAACTAGAGGCGTACCGGCGAAGTAGGGGCGGACAGCCGGAACCGGGAGGGGCGCAGGGATCGCCGGGCGCCAGGCCTCAGCCAGAAGAGGCGCGGCCGGAGCTGAAACGATGCGGTGGCGTTACTTCGACGGACGAGAGGGAAGACGAGGGCAACCTGGCAGCGGAAGAGGCGCCGGAGCGGCGAGCAGAGGAGCCGGAGCCGGAGCGAGCGCGGGCGTCAGGAGCGGGCGAGCGGGCGAGTAGTAACGGCCGAAGAAGGGCCAGGACGCAGAGAAGAGCTGCGCCTGAGCGGAGCCGGACGCCAGGGCGAGAGCCGCCACGAGGATGCTGCGAGAAATGCGGAATATGGTGGGAGGGAGCGAGAGACTCACCAAATGTTACGGGCCGCCATGACTTGGAGTGAAGGAGAAGCTGGAGTGGACAGAAGGATGCAGTGCTCGCTGCTCTGCTGTCCGTCCGGGTCCGGCCCCTTTTATACCAGGGGCCTCCTTCGCGCCGCTCTGCTGTTGCCACTGCCGCCGCTGCCGCCGCCGCCTCCGCCGCGGCTGGCAACCACCGTCGTCGTCCGGTTGCGCCATGCCGCCCACCCGTGCAGAGGCGGCCGGATGACAACGTTGCTGTTTGCGCACACACACACGCACACGCGCGCGCACACACACGCGCACCGGCGAGAAAGACTCACACGACGACGACGACGGGAGAAGGAGAAGGAGAAGAAGAAAGAAGAGACGTGGGTGGTCAATGTGCAGCCAAAAGAAAGATATCCTCGGGAAGCGAGAGGAACGCGGCAAGCATGCACCGACCGTGTTTCGAGTGTCTTCTTTCCGTCGTCGCCGAATACTGTCTGTTGCTACAAAGCGTCTGTGAGCGATGGTTGGTCCTCTAGAGACCCCCCCTCTCCTTCACCCACCCGCGTCTCCGGAACCAGTCAACCTCGAGGGTACTTGTTGTTGGAGGACCGCCGCTGACTCGGGAAAGTACCACTTCCGGGTATTAGTGTGCTAGTCACTCACTTACTACTCCTTCCCTTCCTCTCCCCGCCACCGGTACGATCCACGATCAGCGAAGCGGAGTAGTTCCATTCGGAAGCGACTCTCACGGAAGTGGGCCTCCTTTTTTCGATCGCGATTCTTACGTGCCCACAGCGCGACGGGAGACGGTCGTGCGAGAGGGCGCAGGCCTTCGATAGAGTATTCTTAAGGGTGATTATACGTCGATCGATTGATCGGAGGATCATTGGATCAGTTCTTTTGCACTCCTCTTCATCGCATACTCTTCCGAGTATTTGTGCACGTCTTAATTGGTGCTGCCGTTCTTCTCGTCGAGTGTGTGTGCGATGATGCGGTCTCTCTAGTCCCCTCTCCCGTTCGACGTGCGGTGGCACGGTCTCTCTAGCCTCTCATCGCATTCGGTGCGCGACGCGCTCATAAGCCTGTTTTTCTCGCTCCGTTCCTTTCCCTACTGTTCCCTCAATAGCTGCTTGCGTGCGCGTTCAGTGCAGGCCGCTTGGCATCCGGCTTTGCTGCAAGCGGTGCGACGGTTGCATCATCAACTCTGCGCGCGCGCGCGTTGTTTGTTTGTGTTTCTCTTTGGCGCGCACAGCTCTCTCCCTCTGCGCGTTACTTTCTCCTTCCTTCTGCAGTCGTTGCTACCACTGCTGCCGCCACCGCTCTTTTGTTCCCCGTTTCTTCTGTCCGGTCCCTGTCGGTCTGTCTGGCGAGCGGATTGACAGACTGCGCTTCTGGTTTGCGTACTCGCTGGCTGACGTTGGCGCGCGCGCGCCGTTGGGTACGTGCTGTATGAAGCGACGACAAGCGGCTGACCGGTTGCGTGGCACAAAGAAGTTGCTGCCGACCGGGTAGGACAACAACAGGAGGGGAGATGGCGCGGCAGGAGGATCAGACATCGTCGCCTCGCGCCTGACAGGCGGCGGCGGCGTCGCACATTCTCGAGATGCCCCAAATAGAGCGTGCCGTCGTCTCCTCCGCCCATCCAGATTAGGGACGACGACTTCCCGTGCCGACAAGCGTCGAGGTCCCCGCGTGAAACACGTTTCCTTCCGCTCCGCACACCCTTGCGCGTGCAGTCACCCGAAATGTACGCACGACAAAGGAGGGACACAAACACGGCGGCCGCCGCGGCGGCAACAACAAAGGGATGCGGAAAAACAACGGCGCTTCTTCATCGCGTCATCTTCATGGCCCGTTTGGACAGTCAGTGTGCGGGGTGGGGGAAACTGCTTGCAACGAACGAATGAAAAGGATTGAGCGAACCCTTCTGCTGTGTCTGTTTGTTAGCAACTGTCTTCTCTCCGCGAAAGCGCCAGTTCAACATGCAAGTGCACCGAAGTCAAGTCGAGTCT
Source organism: Bunonema sp. RGD898 (assembly GCA_014805405.1). Classification (NCBI taxonomy): domain Eukaryota; kingdom Metazoa; phylum Nematoda; class Chromadorea; order Rhabditida; family Bunonematidae; genus Bunonema; species Bunonema sp. RGD898. The sequence continues at coordinate 9,105 of JACMII010000103.1, read as the reverse complement.
CTAGTCTACAGCTGCTGCGCATCGTTCAATTGTCATCTTGAGCACATTCTCCATCTCCCTTCCGCTCTCACTTCCTCTCTTTCACACGTATCGCCCTCATCACAGGCTTTTGCGGCATATGTCCTTGGGGGGAAATGGAAGGGAACAAAGCAAAACCGTACGGCGGGATGGATCGATCGATGTCAGTCTGTTCGTGTGCGGTGGTGGCTGAATTCTGCGCGTGACGCCGCACAGTGTGTGTTGCTACGAATAAAGAGGATGGATACAGGGTTGGACGTCGAACGAACGGCTAGTCGCTAGTGAAGCTTATGATTTGGAGGCGAGTGAAGCTAGTCGTCGGCACTCGTCTTGCTGCTCCTTGAACTGCGCCAGAAGACGCTTGTTCGCGAGCTGCGCATCGGACAGTCGTGACTCGAGAAGAACCTGAAAGATGTTTGCTTCTTGGGGACTGCCGCAGCATATGCACATCACTCCACCACCGTCTTACGAGAGACACACCACACGTTATCTATCGAGTGCCACAACGAGTGCCTACCAAATGAACACATGACTGCGTTAGACGGATGAACCAGTTGCAGCTCTTTTGCAGAGCGGAGAACCGTCCTCCTCCTCCTCCTCATCCTCCTTCAACATAGGGAGACAGCAACATGCATTACGAGTGAGTGAACGAAGGACTGGCGATGTGCGAGCGACACTACCTTTTCGCTCTCCAGTCGATCGACGCATGCGAACAGATCGCTGGTGGTCCGTCGCATTTGCGTCGTCTTCGGACTCGTCACGACGCCCGGCGTTTTCCCCTTCTCCATGGCGTTCGACTCCGTGTCGATGAAGCGCGTTGATCCGGTCGGCGACGATGCTAGGTCGTCGAGTTATCGAGAAACCCGTGTCAGTCGGGGGATACCGGCGAGAAGTGCTCGCAGCTCGGCGACACGCTCTCGAACCAGTGCCAGTCGTTGTTCCGTCTTCGCACTCCCGGAGTTGGATCGCTGAGAGACGCTGTCCGCTCCGCTCAGTCTCTCGTCGAAGCCGCTCTCCGACGGCGCGAGCGGTACGTTCGTGGCTCCTCCGCCCGTCACCGAGGCCGACGGGATCGAGTCGGCGGCCAGCTGGGTCCACAACTGAACAAATACCCGTCTCTCGTGATTTTGAGCGAGCGGTGCAAACCTCCTTCAAGCGGGCCTCCACAAGAGGACACTTGTTGCAGGTCCGCCTTGGACTCGAATTAGCGCCCGACGTCGACACGGCCGAGAGCGTCCGCGAAAAGGCGGACATTGGCGGCGATCCGGCTCCGGCGGACAGTCTCGACGACCTCTCCACATTGGCGCCTCCCTCGTTCCTAACATCATCATCATTGCGAATTGCAATATATGCGCATTCCCAGTGAACGTACTTTTGCGATCGGAACAGTTGCCAGAAGTCGGCGTCTGCGGCCGTCGACGCGGAGAACTTGCGCTGAGCAGCCGCGATTCTCTGTTCGGCCTCGCGTTGCTGCACGGCAAGTCGCTGTTCCAGTGCCTGACATAATTCACGCTCGATGCGAAGGTCAATGACGACGACTTCTCCCACCTTGACCTGCGCCTTGAGTTGGTCGACCTGTCTGACGACACCGGTGCCTGGCGGCCGCTGTTGCTGTTGCATGAGTAGGTGAACACGGCGTAGCTCGGACTCGAAGTCCTCCTGATGATCATGCGCGTCTTCTGCATCATGCGGGAAAGTGTTCTCACCTGCAGCCGCTCCATCATGCGCATCTTCTCCTCGGCGAACCGTCGCTCGAGCACGTTCTTCTCACTCGCCATCTCAATGTCCCATTGGCGGCGTTGCTGCTCGAAGCTGAAAGAGGAAGAAGAGGTCGAGCGGTGTGAAGGCAATCATCCTCATCGTGATGATGAAAATCATACGCAATCTGGAGCTGTCGTTCCTGGCGCTGCAACTGCTCTTGCACGAGACGAGCGGCCTGTTGGCGCAAAGTGCCCATCTAGAGTGAGCGATACACATTTGCGGAAAAGTGCAAGTCGATCATACCTCTTTGGCGTGTTCCTGCTGCAGTTTCTGTCGCTCCAACTCCACCGCTCGTCCGACGTTCGCTCGAGAGGACGATGTCGACGGTGTTTGATCGTCTGAACACACGCTTCGCCACTGATCGTACGTCCGAATGTACGAATCGAACCAGAATCAACAGGAACGGGTCCTCTAGCTGCGGCCAGTCGTGCATGTCTGGCGGAGCGCTCTCGTCTCCGCAACCGTCGTCTCCTTCGAACTCGGCAGAAGATCGAGTCTGGCTCGCTCTCTCGCTCGGGCAACGTGTCGCCCAACGCTTCGGCCCGTCTCCGCAGAGCGAACAGCTCAAATTCGAACAATTGACGAGAGTCACTCGCTCCACTCACCATATTCTTGAAAGCGTTCGAGTTGTGTGTGTAGAGTGGTTGCACGGCCGACGCGCCGTCGCATTTCCGGTTCAACTCGTCGACCTTGTCGCGGAGTCGCTTGTTATGTGCGACCAGCAGCTCGACACGATGTTTCCAAACGAGAACAGATGACGCCGCCGACGGGTTGCTCTCATCCGGCGCATTGACGACGGCTTGCTGTTGCGCCGTCTTGGCCAGTTCCGCTCTAGAAGATTTGCATTGTTACACTCATACCCCGCTATGTTTTCTGTCTTCTCTCCGACTTTGAAGATTGGTTTCCCCTGCGTCAATGATACCCTATACGCTGGGGGGAAAACAAGACAGGGAGCGAGAGTGCAAGGATCGAGTTTCCGCTTCTTCTCAGCAAGGAGAAGATATTTTCCCACCTCAGCTGGCGATTGAGCTGCTCCAACTGGACGGCAGCTTCGCGGGCCTGTCTCGCCTCGTCCTCCAGCCGGGCGGCTTGTCTTTCGGCCAGGGACAACTTATTCGCAAGCTGTCGCTCGGTTTGTCGCTGTCGAGCGCACTCGTCGTCCAGCTGACATTCGAATATACGCCATCAGTTTCGCCACAACGTCAATCAGACCAACCTTCTCCATGTCAGCCTCGAGTTCAGCTCGTTCGGATCGTGCCTTCTCTTCGAGCTGTGCCAGCCTGGCTCGACATCGCTCCTCGGCTTCGCGTATTCTCTCTTCGCACGCGGCTTCAACCGCCGCTTCATGCTGTTCCAGTTCCACTGCCAATGCAGTTTGCCGCTGCTGAGCTGCCACGAGTTGCCGTTGAATTCCGGTTGCATGACGCTCGTGCTCGCCCGCCACGCATCTGCAATTCGACGCTATCAACCGGAAAGCCTTCGATAATCACCTTAGGTGGTCGATGTAGCAATGGAGAGCGATGATCGCCGTTTTTGCCGTCGCAGGAAGTCCCCATGCAGCCTCGCTCAACTCCTTTTCCAGATAGGCCGAGAGGTGTGCAGCATTCAAGGACCCCTCTCCCTCGTGGCCACACAGCTTAAAGACGGAAGGTACATATTGGCGCCGAAGAGAATATGAGCGGCGCACTATACCTTGAGCACGGCCAGTCCCTCGTCCAATCGAATCCCTAGTCTTGCCCAGAATTGGAGCAGATCCGACGCTTCCACTCGGCCGGTGCCACTACAATGAGAAGATTCCCAGTTGGATTCGAGGGAAGAGAAACCCCGGATCGAGGGCCTCGAAGAAGTTGAACGAGCCGACGGCGCAGTTCTCGGCGATGAACTGCACCTCGTTGGACAGTCTCTTCAGAGCCCGATATTCGGCCACGAATCTGTCCAGTGCAACTCGTCCATCCTGGTCGTAGTCTGAAGATTTGCACTCTGCGACGTCAGGCCAAATCGATCGTGTACCGGCTCGTTCGAAGAGAGTGGCGACGTCGATCTGCGACAGCTCGTCCAATCCGGGAGTATTCTCGCACATAATCCGAGCCTCGTATCTTCAGTGTGAAGGGGACGTGACGAAACCGGGTGCAAATAAACCTGGTGAGCCGTCCGCCTTTTGATAGCCGCAGCCGTCGCACCGTCTCGGCGGCCCTTCCTTCGAGCGAGTCGATAGCAGCCGCTGTGAGTGCACACATTCAGTCAACAGCTCTATTGTTTGAAAAGTACCCGGAGAGCCAGACGCCTGTTGCCTCTGCTCCTCCATGACGTCGGGCAGCAGCGAGATGAATCGCTCTTTGAAGGTCTGCACAATTGACGATGAGCAACATGACGTTTACTGCGAGAAACCTGGAAGTCGACGGCGAACTCGCCTTCGAGACAACGGTCGATGACATGTTTCGCAAATGCGGACAGTCGAAGGTGTTCGCAGAGAGTCACCAGCCCATCGGCGTCGATTCGATGATGACTTCCGGTCGGCGGTTCCGAGCAGCACGATTGGAACAACTGAACGTCTCCTCATTTCGCGGAAATTCCAAGACGCACTAACCCGTCGGAGTTCCTGCACATGTGCGTTCTCGTCATCGAGCTGCGGCGATTGATTCTGCTGCTGTTGACTATTGTCCTGACTCTCGGCGGGCGCCGAAGACGTCGAAGAAGAGGAAGATGAGGTGGCGGAATGCGGTTGATTCATCATCATCATCGCTGCCTTGCGCGTTCCAATCCAGTGACGACGCCAGTGGAACGAACGGGCATCGTCGTCATCGTTTCGATTTCATGCGACTGCCTGGAATATTGCCGTCGCATGCAACACGTGCGTGTCTGCGCACGAGGAAGAGTGAGAGGAAGAAGCCGACGGCGGGACGCGCTTCACACCTCAAGCGCGCAACAGCCACAGGAGGGGGAACGGCTAAGTAGAGGAGCGGACGAGGGGAGGAGAGGGGAGGGAAGGGAAGGAGGGAGGGGAGGGGAGAGCACTGACAGTGAGAGCAGAAGGTGTCGTGCGCGCGCAAGCGGCGAGAGAGAGAGAAGGGCGAAATTCGCACAACAAACAACAACGGAACGGAGCGACGCACGCGCGGAGTGAATACGAATGAACGAGAGACGGGAGAGAGAGAGAAAAAGGGAGTCTTCTCAGGGAAGCAGTGAAACGCGCGCAATGGCAGGACGCTAAATAAACAACGCACCAGGCAGCGGTAGCAGCAGTGGCCAAGTCGGGCGAGAGAAAGGGAGAGAAAGATAAATCAAAGACAGAGTGCCCGAGGCGCGCGGCGAGCACTGATAGGAAGGGAGAAAGCGCACAGATGGCGACGCAGATGCGGGATTGGAAGACAGCGGAGAGAGAGAGAGACGAGGACTTGTAGTCAGCAGTCGTCTCTTTGTTTGGCGGGAAGAAGGAGCTATAAAAGGACGACTATCACTCCAGATCGAGACAGTTGAGTGGTAGTTTATAAGATGGGGGGAGGGGGAAGCAGAGCCGAGTGTCCAGTATGTCGAGCGGAGCCACTAGGCGCCGAGGATTGGTGGCAACTGCCTGGCTGCCGTGACTGATGTGCCGAATGATGTGGGTCACGAAGAGAAGAGAGAGGAGGGCACGCTGCTGCTGCTGCTGCTGCTGCTGCGACAGAGAGGGACACTGGGACGGGAAGAGCACAGCCGCAGCGTGTCGATCAATTGGCGAGAGAGGGAGACTGCGCTGCACGGCATACACACACACACACCAGTAGCTTCTCCTTCTCGCTCGCCTCCCTTTCCCCCTCTTGCCAATGCCATTCCACCAGACGAGAGGTGCTATCAAGCAAGCAGGCACGGATGGATGTGCGAATGGGGAGAGGCAGGGAGAGGGAGAGGAGACGAGAAAACAGCCATCCATACGCGCACACCGCGCAGCGCCGCACAATCGATAAGTCACGCACGACAGGATGGAGACGAGGAGGACAAGACCAGAGTGGAGGTGGGGGGACGGACGGGCGGGCGGGGGAAATCGGACACCGCAGCACGCACCCAGCAAAGTGAACAGACGCCTGACTGGCAGGATGAGATCGAATGGAAGAACCAACTCCCTCTCCCTGCAGCTGCAGCAGCAACACCCGATGTTCGTGCGCACATCTCCCGTTACCGAGGGCTCATGAAAAAAGTGTCTAGACTCTAGAGATAGCACTCGATACAGAAGGGCTCTGCGTAGGCGGCACCAAAACGGGAGGAGACAGACTGACAGACAACACCCTACTTTCCACAAGGTCTTCAGTCCGGAATGCGGATGCAGCGCGCATTCAGCACGGGATTGCATTACGACCGAGCGAGATGAGAGAGGAGGTGCTGAAAACGCAGCCGCCGCCGCCGCGGCAGCAGCAGTAGCAGCAGTAGTGCTAGTGGTAGTTAGAGGGAGATGACGAGCATCCACGGTTCAACGAGTGATGATGACTAAGCAACAACGGCCGTCATCAGCACTACGACTGTGCAGCAACTTTGCCGCTGCTTCGTATAGTCTGCGCTGTTTGTCTATCAGATACTAGGGTGAGGATCAGAAGGAGTAAGGTGCAGCCAGGAAGTCAATGGCATCAGACCGCGTGGTCGATGCAACTATACAGTCCGTGTGATGACAGAAGTGTCTGTCGCACTGTATGTCTGGCGTCCAGTCTTGGAACGGGGCAGAAGCCACGGCAGAAGGGAGCGAGGGGAGAGAGACAAGCGCAAGCAGGACGGACAAGTGCTGCGGACACGTACAGACGGCTCGCCAAACAGGGAACGCGCACGCGAGGCGGGCGAGCGAGCGAGCGGACAGGCAAGCATTCCCGCTACAAACACATAGAGGCACGCGCACTGGCTGAAGGCTAATGTGTACAAGTGAAGAATGCACTCATTTCCGTCTACTACCAACCACCACGACACGTCGTGTGTCTGACGATGCGAGGAAGAGGCGCTGGCGCAGAAGATGACGAGGACGACGACGACGACGTGAGCAGTAGGATTGCCGACGGCCAGCAAATGACAGTGGAGAGCGACCGACTGACTGGCGCTAGAGAAAGAAGGGAGAGAAAGCCGGGGAGCCGGGGAGCCAGGAAGGCGAATGTCTAGGAAGACGTGCATGTGACGGACGGAGAACGACACGCATACATAGGCGATCAGGCAGAGAAACTGCACGAAACGAGAGAGAGAGATGCCGGCGACCAACCCCAACCTTTGCGATTGGTGTGCGTCGGTTGAGGAAGGACGAGGCGAGTGGAGGACGAACGCAGCCGACTGGACACTGAGACAGGGCGGGGGACGTTAATGACGTTGTCTCAAGACAGAGGAGAGCGAGAGAGAGAGACCACGAGGAAGGGCGACTTTATGTGTGGCGGCAACAGTGCCTCGCTCTCTAGTCGGTGTAAACCTTGTTCGGCGCTCTCTCGCATTCTGTGGAAGAGCAGCAGTAGCAGCAAGTAACGACAGTTGGGCGTCATCAAAAATCTGCACCCATCCACGGCACTTGGCGCATTGCATCGGATCGGGAGCAAATAGAGGCGAGGTGGAGAGGGCAAACGACCGGAAACCCGTTGCTACCGCTGCTACCGCTGCTGCTGCTGCTACTGCGGCTGCGATCAAGAGCCGTAGCAGTGGCAGTGCTTGCCAGTATAGTAGTAGTCCTCGTCGTGGTATTAGTGTGAGAGTGTCGGAGAGGGGTCTTCTCGCGAGATCAAGGGTTCGCCTACGAGTGGAAAGCAGAAGGAAGGAGAGGTAAGGAAACCAGTCTTCCTCTTCCTCCTCCTCCTCCTGCTGCTGCTGCTGCTGCCGATGCAGCGGAGACGACGCAAACGAACGCCGCGGTGTGCGAGTGGCATGCTGCCATAAAGGGGGAGGGGAGCTTTACAACAATTCCCTCTGTTTTGTCTTCCTCCTCCTCCGCCCCAAGAGACCGTGACGCATGCTGCCGTAGCATGCCTGTTTTGTCTGCGCGCGCGACCGGTCTGTCCTCTCCCTAAATCCAGCCGGCAAAGATGATGCGACACGTGCGCCAAACGCTGGGGTGGAAATCCCGTTTCTCTCTCTCTCAGTCACACGACGACGTCCAATAACAGGATGGGAAACGGATTGAACCCCTCTTCTTCACTCTCGGACGAGGAGGATCGAGCCGGATGGCAGCAGCAGCAGCAGCACTCACAGCACACACACACCTATATTCGGAACTGAAGAGAGAGAGAGGGAGCGCGAGCGATGGAGTGAGTGTGCACGCGCCGTCAGGCTCCAGCGAGTCGGCACAATAGGGGAAAGAGCCAGAGAGGCGAGTGCGCATTTTGAAGCGAGCGCCTCCGGACTGAATGCGTGCGCGCGAATGACTGATGTGCCACCGGCTCCCCCTCTCTCTCCTACCCATTCCCTCCGGACGGAGGGGGACAGAATGCGCAGCGGCAGTCGGAAGTCTGGGAAAGGGGGAGGAAAAAGACAAGCGTGACGGGCCATTCCAGAGAGCGACTGCGAACGCGGCTACTACACGACAGTCGACAGACTGTGACGCCATCAACAAGCGTGATAGCTACGGGTATTTTGAATCGGGGACAACCAAGCATTCGACAGCTCCCGCCATACGGTCGAGCATGTTGCCTGGCCTCGGATTGGCAACAAGTGCGCTAGACGTGCGGCGGCAGCAGCAGCGAGAGGAGGCACATTAGAAATGCATGCCGTCTTGTCACCGAGCGGCGTTGAACGTCATCCTCATTTCATTTCGCGAAGAGACTGCTGCTGCTGCTGCTGCTGCTGCAAGCGGCGGCGACCACCCAGACCGCTTCCATAGCCTCACGCTCTTGGCGAGGCAGGGAACAGTGAAGGAGGAAAAAATGAAGAAGTGAGGGTGAGGGGAGTGAAGTGAGAAGTTGAAGAGAGCGGGCGAGCGAACGAGAGAGAGAGAGAGGGACAAGGTCGGTCGGCTGGCAAACATTGACTGACTGACTGACTGACTGACTCTGCCGCCCCCCCCCCCCCACCTTTCGACGCCGCCGCCGCCGCCGAACAACACGAGGCGGTGCGCGTAAAGGCGAAACGGAAGAGATCACATGGCACGCAGGCGTGTAGGCACGCGAGACACGCACGCACGCACGCACGTACGCACGCACGCGCGCGGTAAAATTCGCCGCGGTGAAGGGCAACTGCAACACCGGTTGGGTGGTGGCGCGTGCGCACCATCGGGCGAGTAGATCCCCCCGCCTTTCAGCATAAATTCACGCTGAAAAACAGAGCGCACTTCAATCGAACCGGATATGCGAGGGGAACGCTGGGGGTGCAGCACATTCCTGCGCGCCGATGTCAGTA
>JACMII010000102.1:29461-42682 GCA_014805405.1 Bunonema sp. RGD898 | reverse complement strand
CGCGTGGAGAGGGGAATCCGCGCAGGAACAACAGGGTGAAAGTGGAGAGAATACGTAATGAGCAGCAGGCCCCCACTCAACTTCGTCGTAGTCAAGTGGTGGTGGTGGTGGCTACGTGCTACGGAAACGGACGGCCGGCTCTCTCTCTCACTCCTCACTTCTCCTTCCCTCACTCACAGTCGTCGTCGGCTTAAATAATACCGTCCGACGAGGGGGTGGGTGGAGTCTGTGCGCGGTGCGTGGACACCTACGTGCCCGCCCTCGCGCGCTCCTCATAGAGGGGGAATGTACACTGCAAGACGCTTCTTCTTCTTCCTCCTCCTCCTCCTCTTCTTCTGCTTCGTCTTGTTTCTGGCGTGACGTGATCGAGACCAGCTGGTGGGGTGAAAAACAATAATCACACGGCCTGTGCGTTTCGCCTTCGTCCGAGCGGCGCAAACACAAAACACTTCAGAATACGGGCAACGCCCCGAGAGCTCTCCACACTCTCTTGGGAGGGGAAGGTAATTTGCAGCAGCTGCAGCAGCAGCAACAGCAGCAACAGCAGCAGCCGCTGCTGCTACCAAAGAGGTGCGAGTACGTTTTGACACCAGCACCTCTTCTGCAGCAGCAAATCCCCTCCCCCACCCGAGCGTGCGGACAATAATTGCTGAGCGTGCAGAGGCAAGGAGAGAAACGCGCACCGAGCAGAAGAGATGTTGGTGGGAAAACCGGCGCGAACAAAATTCCTTACACAGTCGTGCAGAGGTGGCAGCAGACACTTTCCCCCTTCCCCCCTCTCCCCGTCTTGTCGGACAGGAAATGAGGTGGAGAGCGAGGGGGGAGAGGTGTGTGCAAGGGGAAGGGGTGGTGCACTGTGATTGACGGATTGACGTCAAGAGGAGTGGCGTGGCGAGTGAAAGACAGGAAAGGATGTGTGTGTGTGCATGCGCGCGCGCCCTGATCACCAGAATCAGGACTGCAGTATTGTTGACCCGCCGCCGGGCCAAAAATGTCATCGCCACGGCGGTGCGTTTCCCCCCAAAATGTGCGACCGAACAATGTGAACCGGCGTCGTCGTCGTCGTCGTCGTCGTCGTCGTGCGAACAGAACACGTCGCGCTCGTCCGAGGCAAACTGTTGTTGTTTTGGCCCGGACGGCGTGAAGTTGACTGCCGCTGCTGCCGCTTCGCATGCACACGCCACCGGCGGCGGACGATCAGATAGCCGAACTAGCAGTTCCTCCCCCTCGCTCCGAGGGTTTCCGTTGTACCGGACGCACAATGGGAATCTCGTGCTATAGAGAATACACCGTCCTCGTCGGTAATCGTCAAAACGGGCGCAAACAAAGACGAGTGTCATAGTGCGTGCCCATTGAAACTGATCGTCCCCGCCTGTGTCCCATTCTCTGACCGCCCCCACAGGCAGGCATTTCTTTTGCACAACTGCCGCCTTGTCACCATCTCCGTTTTCTCCACCATCTCCTCATTCTCCTCTTTGTCTGTCCAGTTGCACGCGCAGACTCTGTGTTTCACCACTTGCTGCATTACTACGCTGCCCACTCCCCCCCTCAAATTGAGGGGCGCGCGGGGGCGACTCCGTCTCCGAGAGGAAAGGGGAACGACGGGAAATGGTACGTAGATTTGTAGAAGATCGTCGATCTCGATTAGCGGACACCGAGCGGCGACGTCGTGATGAGGGGTGAAATTTCCGCCTCTCCTCTTCGTCCGAACGCTCATGGGCATCGTCCTTCACATTTTACACCGAATGTGAAAAGAGACGAGAGATTCGCACCATCCCACCGTCTGTGCAACAGTCGAACGAAGCGACGCGCAGGGAATCTCGACAACGACCACTTCACGCTTTTCGCCTTCGCAATCCTCTGTTGCAGCAGCCACATTTACGAGCGCACATTGCCGTGCAGATTGACGAGTGCGATTGTGTGACTAGTTGATGAAGTAACCCGCGCATATTGATTTCATGTGAGTGAGAGAGAGAGATGAATCAGTTTCTCGTTTACATGAGAGCTCTTTCTTCACTGTGCGCACCGGAAGTCAGCCAGCCGACGTTCCACGTCGCGCAGATCTGCGAGAATGTTCGCGTCCCGCTGGCGCATCGCTCGAATCTCGCCCTTCACATGAATCAAGACGTCGTCCCAGGTGGCGAAATGCGGCTGAAAGGGGGGAGCCCGGATCTCTCGCAATCCTCCTCGCAGAAGGACCAACCATTTTCGCCGTGGGCGGTGGTTCTTCCCGCTGCGTCTCCGACGCCGATCCGCTGCTTCCGTTCGCCGGACCGGAAGATGAGCAGCTCCATCGCTCCGTGTTGTCATCCTGTGTGCAATTCACCATTGGCAACGAGCATTCCATTCAATGACGTACCGATGCGCATCCCGCATATCCACTGTCCGGCGGTTGCTGCTGCTGCTGTAAAACTGGCGTCACTTTTCCCCGCATCTTTGGCGCCAGGATGTTCTCGGAGAAGCTTTGGCGCGGTTGCCAGATCTGAGACGACTGCTCCGGCAGAGGTTGATGACAGACGTGAGACGAGGGCGTCATCATGGTGCAGTAGCATGGGTATTGAACTGGTGGCGGTGGCGGAAGAGAGGAGGGATGAAGCGGAGTTGCGTCAAACTGGTGCAAATTTCGCATTGACATTCCGAGCGCACGCTTCTTCTTCGCGGCGTTCGGATTACGCAGCAACGTCGCGATGTTATCGACGGACGCCGTATTCGGCGGAAGCAAAAGTGGTGTTCGATGGTTGGGCTGCGTTTTACTTGCGGTGCCTCCATTTTGCAGGGCGCCGCTGCTGCCGGTCAGAGTGGCCGAGTCGTAGAGCTTGCGCAAAAATCGCTTTGTCGCTCGCAAAGCTGACGAGGAGGAGGATGTTGTTCCGGAAAAGTTGAGCTGCTGCTGCGGCGGCGGCGGCGGCGGCGGCGGCGGCGGCTTTCCCCTGTCCGCCGCTACAGATGACGTGGCTCGGATCAGGTGCGCAGCGTTCCCATCCAAGGACGAGGTTCTTCCGTAAAGAAGCTGTCTTGGAGACGGAGGCGTCGGCTGCAGGAGATGATCCGGGAAATGACGGTCATGATTGCGCAGCATTTGCGGACGTTGCAGGGTGTGGAAACAATCTGTGCGGTGAGAAAGTGCGTCACACATTTCCGGATCACTCACTGTGATGCAGGGCCGATGAAGCAGATCCGGACTTGGGGCCAAGCGTTCCGAAGCGGTACTTCGGGGGAGGCGGACGATGTTGTTGCGAGAAGTCGACGGGATCTGAAGTTCAAGATAGAGATAACGTACGCATCTGTCACTACGCATCAGTGCGACGCCGCTGTAAAATTGCCCTCGCCCGTCTTGGGATTTTCTCAGCGATGCCCTTGTGGCCGGTGGAGTGGATGTATGGATATTTCTTGTGCACGATGAAGGGGGAAATGTCACGTCCGGCGACACATGGAGCGAGAGATTTACGCTTCACGTAAATTTTACAACACAGGAAAGCGCATTCGCCACGAACATTCTGCGGTCTTGGGCAAAAAGCGTTGAAGAATGGCACAGCCATCGATCGATCTGTGTTTCATTATCGAACAGCCGAGACAATGTCGGGTCAACTGAGTTCACGGATGGATGGATGGAAACGAGCTACAGGATTTGAATTTGATAACAAGTAACGGACGGACAGACCCCTTGACACTTTGCCCTTTGGCGGTCGCTCTTCTCAATCCACTCGTCGTCGTCGTCGCGACACTTGACCGGGAAAGCAGATCGCCGCGTTAGTTCGACCCCAGTCTCGGTGGAATTTCGAGGGTTCTGCCACGAGACACTGCGCACCGGCCGGTGTGAATGTACTATGCGTCGAGCTGAGAGTGCGTGCGCGTGTCTCGCGAACATACACACCCGCCCCGTGTTTGCTCGGGCTTCCGGTTCCAAAGCAGAGAGGGGAGGGGGGGGAGAAGGAACCTAACACCGCCGCTCCCCACCCTCTATGCAGGACTGTGGGGTGTAAATATGCAAATAATAATAGGACGCAAGCAGAGTCTCAGTATAGTGTCTGGACTACCTGTGAAGCCGCCATAGCTACTGCTGCTGCACGACGGGGTCATCATCATCGCCATCGCCGCCGGACCGTTGAGAGTTTGCCGTTGGTGGTGGTGGTGTTGTTGCTGCTGCTGCTGCCCAACGAACTGTACGTACTCGTTGCTCGAATACAGGTCCTGCAATCGTAGGAACCTTCTGGTCTATATGTTTTTCGGAAGCGCAAACACAGCTGAATGCTTGGCAACGTGATGCGATGATGATGCTGCATTCACAGATACCAGTCACGTTGGCGCCTTCATCATAACAGATATCGTCTGCATTTTATGCGCACGCACAAATTCGGTCCTACGATTACGGATCGTATTGGCAATAGCATCTCATGGAATGGTGGATTTCTCTCATCTGATTCTCCAGAACATGCGGAAAAGGATTTAGTCCAAGCGAACAGCAATTGCGCGCCCCCAGTTACTCGAGAGCACGTACATCGTCCGTGGACACGCGCAACAGTCGGTTCTGTCGTCCATCAACCGAGTTCCGGTGATGTTGTTGCTGCTGCTGCTGCTGGCGATCCAGCATGACCGCAAACGTTGAAGCCGACGATGTGGAGACGGATCGTTGTAACCGCACTGGTAGATGTTCCAGGAAGGCGCGCTGCTGATGCTGTAGACGACAATTGATCGTCGCCTCCTCTTCTTCCTCCTCCTCCTCCTCCTCTTCCTCTTCGTCCGATTGCCGAAGTTGCCGCTGTCGCTGATGCTGCTGCTGCTGCTGCTGCTGCTGCGACTGCTGCTCCTCGTCCAATCGCGAGCTCCAGACCGGCTGTCGACTCCTGCAGGGGAATTGCAGTTTTTTCTTTCGTTTGCTCTCGATCGTGACAAAGAGAGAGAGGGGATGAGAGGGGGACGAAGACAGAAGTCGAAGCAAGAAGACACGAATATTCTCCTCTCTCTCCTCCCATTCCCCTTCTTCTCGCTCCTACCCGCAAACAGAGCTCTGTCTCTGTGTCAGTCAGTAGGAGAGAAATTCAATATTCCGCTCCACCCCTCCCCGGCCCGTGGCGTTTTTACCCGTAGAGCAGTCGAGCGCGCCTGGCTCTCGAGAGAAGCCGTGGTCGAGAGCAAGAACAGTGTGATGAGGCGGATGACGAGGAAGAGGAGAAGGAGGATGAAATGCCCGGCATATTCCAGAGCGTTCCGGTAGGTAAAGATGGCGGCGGCGACGGCGGCGGCGGCATGCAGACTGACTCGGGAGCGAAAGAAGAAAGGGGCGCGGCACTTCTTAAGACTCCCCTTCCCTCTCATACTCACCTCTCCAGCCGCCCCCACGGGAACCGGTTATTTCCCCCCTTCGAGACGGACGAGAAGGAAAATCCCCCGCTTTCCCCTCTTACCCACTCGCGCTCTTCACGAGGCGCCGTTCCCACGCCGGTGGATCGCGTGAAGCGCTCTCTCCTCACCCGGGAGAAAGCTGTGAAGAAGGAGATGTGCCGAGGCAGTAGCCCACCCTGAAGACGACGAGGAGGAGGAGGAGGACCAACAGCTGTTCTGTCTGGAGGAGGAGGGGAGTGATCGAAATGTCTCACTCACTCACGGGATCCTACACTCTCGAGCGACTTTGTCCCGAGTGTCTGCCACTAAACGCCCACTCACACACTTGCACACAAGTTGGCGGTGGCACGAAGAAAAAGGAGAATTGGAAAAGGGGGGGGGGTGGAGCGGTGCATTATTTGCAGAGCAATAATCATCATGGCGAGAGAGAGGGAGGTAGACGCAAATGGTGAGAGAGAGAGACAGCTGCTGCCACCACTATCACACACCCGCATGCGTAGGAATTCAAACGCTCACGCTTTTTTCGGTCACACTTTTAAGTGTTGACGGTCTCACAACTTACGAACAAGGCAGGCTACTGCTGCGGCAGACGTGCTTAGCACAACGCTTCGAATCAATTTAAATTGAAGCACCTCACGTCAAACCCACAGTCTGGCGTAATGCGCATCCGATCGGCCCGTGGATCTTGCCGTGGCGTGAAATTATGCACGCAACGAGCGCACAAACATCATCGCCGCCGCCGCCGCCGCTCGCATATGTATAGCGCACAAGTCGAGTGGGGCGGGGGAGAAGGCACCGACGCTCTCCTCGGCTTCTTGCAACATATGGCGAGAGAAAGAAAGCACTTCGGTGCCGTCAGTCAAACGAGAGCTTCGAAGCCTTGCTTCAATGGATGAGATGAGTGCTGCTGTGCACCGGGTGTACAGGCGGGCGGGCGGCGACAGCGGCGGCGGCGAAGAAAAGACATGCTGTGTGGAGCAAAGCGAGGAGGAAGGTGCGAAGCGCGTGTGTGTGTGTACTTGCAGCAACAACAGCAGCAGCAGCAGCAGCAGCAGTGGCACACGCCCAATTACCCATTCCCCAATGCCCCGCATCCATCTTCCTCGCACTCTCTCCCTCCGAACCTCAAGGCCAAGTGGATGAGAGCGCCTCGGGCAACAGAGCGCATGCGCGCACGCAGACACAAGAATGGATGCTGCTGTTTCTGGCGGCCAGTGAAGAGAGAAGGAGGGGGAAACCAGCCAGCCAGGCAGCTAGCACGGCGGAATGCTTTGCATTTCTCTTCCCTAGCAGCCAATTTCAGAGGAGGAGGGCAGGAAGAAGAAGAAGAAGAAGAAGCGAGGAAATCCATTAGCCAAAGCAGCAGCAGCACCTTCGCTTCGACGCTGCCACTACGACGACGGACGCCGAGGAGGGTGCTGCCTCCTCTGGAGCGTAGATTTCACCGGCAGGAAGGAGCAAGAGTCGACGATCGGCGCCGGTACGCCACGTTCCGAACGCCACGGAGCGGTAGCCGTGCCGAGAGGCAAGCCTGAAAGACTCTGGGCGTTATCATCGATGGCACGGTGGGACTTTGAACTTGTGCCGTCACTAAAGTCTGGATCGCCGAGGGAAAGATGTAGCCATTCTAGGCGCGAGACCGCCGGGCATGACGACTGAGACAACAATGAGAATGAGAAACATGAACGTGGCAATGAATTGTTATTGATAATTGAAGCCCACCAACCTACTACCAGCTAATGCATTGCGGAAGTGTGCCCCCAGACTAAGTGAGAATGTGATAGGTGAATGGACATTCGCGCAACTGAATTATCCATTCAGCAAGGGATATAGCTGGGGGTGGACGACTAATCCCGTTCCCCCTCCTCCCGACCCGCCCACACATACCAGCCACCCTTGTGCAGCGACGGCGATGGAACGGCTTCGTCGTCGACGACTGTTGGAAACTGGTCTGGCGCCGCCGACTGGTGTTGCATATCCTTCTCGTACGTTCTCTGGATATGCAGAGACCACTGAAAAAACGGTTTTCCAGCGCCTGTCTCTGTGTGTGGAACGCAAAGAGAAAGAGAAAGGGGAAGAGGGAGAGAGAGAGAAGAGGCTGCTCAGAGAGGTGGCGCTGGAGGAGGAGACGGAGGAGGAGGAGGAAGAGGACATAAACCGGACGAGACAGAGTGTGTGCGCCCGCTCGTGTGACTGGACAACGAGAGGCGGGAGAGGAGAGAGGGGGGAACGGAGCGAGACGCGGCGCGGCCATTCGAAGAGTCGAAGAGGCGCCACAGGTGGGGGAGAGAGAGAAGAAGAAGAGGAACCAACCAACCGACCGACCGGCCAAGAGACAGACAGACGGACAACAACCAACACAAACGACAACAACATGCACTTGACACGCATACGGGGCGAGCATGCTCGACTTGCAGAGGGCGAAACGCCTCATCGCTGGGCGGCGTGACTCAGCCGGCCGCAGGCGGGCGGGCGGGCATGCAACATCTCGAGATGACGGCAAATCCCAGATGTCAGCCTAGTGGTCCCCCCGCCCATCGTGCGCCCAGAAGCATGCCAGCTGGATCATGTCATTTCGGGCTGGCACCGAAACGACGAGGCTCTGGCGCGCGATGAAGACTGGGCGTACAGCATCGGCGGCTCGATTCAAACTCACACTAGCCAGATTCAATGCTGCCGACGAGCAGTCTGCTGACGGACTGAATGCCGTCACGAGAGCGTCAACGGCAAAGCGTGACAAACGACAGTGGAAAGTCAAAGGGGGGCGGTTCGCTCAACCGCACACGCACGCACGCACTGACCGTCGTCGGCATTTCCTCTTTCGCTCCGCACGGGCGGGGAGAGATGTCGCGTGCACGCACCCGGTTTTTAACGCGCTTTCCTCTCCCGTCTTCGTTCCCTGTGCCGCAACAATGAATTACACACGCGTGCACGCACGCGCACGTCGAGAAGCACGCGACGATGTCACAGAGCAAAGAAGACACAGAGGCGATGGAATGGCGCGCGCGTGTGTGCGCGTGCGTGCGTGCAATCAGGGTGAAGAGACTGGAGTGAAGGAGAAACGACTGCGGCTGCTGCCTCTTCTTTCCTCCTCTTCTCCTGCTCGTCTTCTGCTTGTCCGAAGGAATGAGAGGGAGAGAGGGAGAGGCGCTCGTATTCCGGAGCAAACACAATTGAGACGTGCGCGACGACGGCGGCGGCGGTGGTGGTGGCGGCGGCCGCAGGAAGAGGCTGAGGAAAGGAGGATGGGAGAGGGAGGAGTGACCACCGGAAGAAGAGGATGGGCTTCCTCTTCGGCTGACCAAAGAGAGAGGGTGGCTGTGGCGTGTGATTGCGTGCAGGAAACGGAGGGAGGAGGAGAAGGAGGAGAAATGAGCAGCAGCTACAGCCACAGCTGCAGTGGCATGCTACCAGAGGGAGAGAGGCTAGTGGAAAGCCGCCGCCGCAGCAGCAGCAGCAGCAGCAGCGGAGGAGAAATCCCAGCCCACGCGGGGGTGGAGACGCGAGGGCAAAGACAAACAGAAGTGATGGAAGATGAAGCGGCGAGCAAACAGAAAGTGAGCGAGCGAGCACGCGCGCCGGATGGTAATTGGCAAAGAGAGTGAGCGAGACTGGTTCAGATCGTAGACAGCTAGCTAGCTTTGCAGGAGAAGAACGCGGGGACGGAGAGAAAACATAAACAACGTGAGCAGAGATCTCTGCGGGTCAGAAAACGTACCGAGCCGGTCGACTGTGACAAGACGATGTCGAAAGCTACACAAGTGCAGCAGCAGCAGCGTGTTTGCATCGCATCATCCCTGCTTCCGGGAACGACGGCTCGGTGCCGCTGTGGATGGGGAATGGTGGGGGACGAGAAGCAGCAGCTGGAGGTGTGATGTGATGACAGAGCAACGGCTGAACAGCCGCCCACGAACGTCGGCGGCGGCGGCGGCAATCCGCTGGCGAAAACGTGCAAGAAGAATGATGCGGCCGTTGCTTTGTTGGCGATCCCGCCGTTCGCACAATCCGATCAGCCGAGGAATCCGTTTTGTCGTCTGTATGCTAATTGCCAGCTATGTGCAGCTGACTTCTATTCCTTCTCGCCTGTGTCGATCACAAAGTCTGCTTCTCCGTAGGACTCGACAGAATTGAGAAGGGAGAGTTGAAGTTAGACTATCGAAGGCGTCAGTAGCACAAAAGCTAGTATCCACTAGGCTGGTAATCGTGAGGCGTCCTACCTTTGACAGAACGAGTATAAATACAGATCATCTACAGGGTACTTCAAAAGTCGGTTTACTTTTTGCGACTCTAGGATTTGAGCAATTCTTACGCTGGTGCAAACTGCGGAACGAGCGCGTGATGCACCTAACGACGGCGAGATCCCTGCGACCTGATGAGATCGGAGGCTGAACTTTCTGTGTACAATAGGGGATCTCATTCTCTAACGACCCTGAAAGTTTGAACACAAGAGCTACAACCGATAATTCCATTGGATGACATAATCGCGCTGTGAGGGACGCGAGACAAAACAGGTTGATTGTTTACAGGAGGAGGGCACTTATGCCCCGATTGTTGGGCAATTATGCCTTGGTTGTTATGTGCTCGGGCAACGCCCAAATCATCGAATATGACCTTTTCGGTTCTTGCGTCACAATTGGTGGTCATTCTGCTGAATTGTTCTTTTTTCGTAGACTTAACTTCCTTCGTGTTTGCGATATCTGTGAGCCGACTACTCTCCTTCTGTTGTGTGCACCTGCACGACACCCTGTCTACATAGTTTGGTTTGGCATTGTTCGAGAAGGTTGGCTGATTGTTTTGTGGATGCCCTGCCTACAATTGTCTTACCCAACTAGGAGCGAGCGACCGTCGAGTACAAGAGGACAATAAGAAGATTTGAGCGAAGGAGATTCACGAGCCGAGGCGGGAGCGTTAGTCGGCCTCAGAACGAGGTGCGCAAGTGTCGAACGACGACGCAACAGCGACTGAACCAACTCGATGTCTGCGAGAAATCGACCGACGAGGGCGGACTGCACGATGATTCGAGGCCGGCGCGACCGGAAAGGCGGCCCAGAGAAATGGGCGTCGTCGAGCCAGACGAAGTCGTTGTTGTGAGGCTACCGCACGCACCTCGAGCATCACCACCACTCCCTGTGTGCCCGTGTGAGTGACTCTCGGTATTCTCGTCGGTATCCCGCCACCGCCGCCACTGCCGCCGACAATAGTCAGATGCGCACGCTCCTCTCTTGCTGGTTGTTATTCTCATCATCCCGGTGGAACCTGCTGTTGTTGTTGTTCCACACTGAAGCGCCTTCTCGCTTCTCATTCCGAATTGTCGTCGCCCTCATTCGTCCTCTTCCCCTTCCCCATCTCCAGCGAGCGCCCGACGAGGTCTAGACAGTGGACGGAAATTAGGAACCCACCGCCCGTCCACAAGCCCATTCATTTCCGTGCGACGACTGGCGGAAACGCGTTTCCAGACGAGCGGCGTCTGAACTTTTCTTCGACTTTCTGACGTCGTTTCTGTGCGAGAGTCGACCGGCGTCTTGGTCTCGCAACAGTGCGCAATTTCATTCTCTTGCCCGTCTTTAAAAGCACTCTTCGTCCCCTGTGCACTCTCCTATGACGACACGCCATTCTCGTCATGAGTTACAGGAGCGTACACGTGTGTTGAAATCACATCTTGTCGTTCTGGCCTAGCGCTTCTTCCGGCAAGCGTTTCGCGCCTGAGCTCCCGTAGACGTCGTACGTATATGCCGATGAGGACAGGAAGTTTCCCTCAACCACAGGTGGGAGGAGGGCGTCACATCCTGTTCCGTCATGTGTAGTTTGCGACATCTATATACGTGAATGCGTGTGTGCGCGTGTGTAGCCTTGCCACTACGTCGCGCGAAATCTTCCGGCACCTTCTGTGCTGCGTCATCACCGCCCTACGGCGCCCCCTTCAAGATTTGGTTCCGCATAGCGCTGGGCACAACTGACCCCGCCCAAATCGCCGCCGCGACCTCTGCCCCGATGATGCATATAAGCCGCTCGTCCAGAACACCGGCCAACATTCGAATAGTGCCGAAGAGTTTGACTCAAGAGAAGAAAACGCCATGTCCCCTCGACAAGCGCTGCTAGCCGGATTGCTGGTGCTTCGACCGGTGCTGATCGCGGCACTGGTGTGCTACGAGACGGCCGAGGACGGAACCGTGGCCGAGGTGGAGAGCGCGCTCTGGACGCACTGCGTCTACGCTCCGGCGTTCGGAACGGCCAGCGGAGCAAGCAAGAAACCGCAGGTACCATTGGACAGTTGACATCGGGGACGTGGCCTACAGGAATTTCAGTGTATATCCAAAATGAGCTCATTCTCTGTAAGTTATTTCCAATGAAGAAGTGGCACACAGTGCGACGGCAACCTATTTCTCGCGTGATAACTAGATTATCGTTTGCCCCACAACATCAACTCGATTTAGCGAGCATGAGAGTCAATGCGCCATCCAAAAATGCACACAGGTGTTTGGCGTCGGCGAGGCAAGCGACGACACGGCCTTCTTCAACACGATTCTGCGTAAAAGCGATGACGCCTCATACCAGATCCTGAACTTTTGCCTGCTCGAGGTTGGCTGCCCTTTTCACGATGGCCCCTAGATTACACGACCCTCTTCTAGAAGTACGACTACGGTCTGGTGACGGGCGCTCCGTCCTCGCCGTCCGACTTCATCTTCCGGTGCATCTGCAACACGGATCGCTGTAACGCGCCGCTCATCAACTTCGGCGCCTATCTCCACTCGTTCGAGCGGAACCCTCTCACGGTTGATCGGCGACGTCGGAGTCTGATGTGAGCTGGTGATCCGAAGCTGCACTCGTATCGCAGGATCTCTGCCGCCCTATTCCTAGGAGCCGACAACGAATCTAGTACAAAATGTGATCCCCTCGGTTCGAGGCATAAAGTCGGTGCACTCTCCTACAGCTGTTCGTTGATTGGCCGAATTCGCACGCCTGATGAACTCTTGATTTTCCGCAAATCGACATGTCTGAATGGTGCAAATGGCGACGTTTTCCCTGCCACCATCGTGTCACTAGCGACCTTCCCATCGAAGCTGGATTTCGCGTATTCCCCGTCAACTTGCCGATCAGATCGACTGCGTAGCATGCGGATATCGCAAAATGTCATTAGATTGCTTCAATTCGGCGAGTTTCGATCTGATCCATTGAGATTTCTGCGCAGATCTTTATTACAGAGTTCCGGAAACGGACGCTGTTTTTCTCTCTGCTTCGATGATGCACGATTTTGATTTGTCTCTCGTCACTGCTGAATCCGTAACCTCACCTAGTTCCTCTCTTCTCAAAGCTGTGGTGTTCTGCTCTACTTGCCCTAATACATGTTGTCGATCAGCACCGAGTTGTTATGTTTGTATACGTTATGTGCTCTGCTTCGTGCTCGACCTAGTCTGTGACGGTCGTCGTTGAAAACATATCCTCTCGCTTTTCGCTTGAGCCCTCATCCTCACTGAGTGTCATGTCCGTCTTACCGCTTTCGTCATGATATATTTTGCGCTGGGCTCCTTCCGGTTGTTATTGTCCAATCCTCCGCCTCTTCCCCGCATCGAGAATTACAAATTGTGTTATGTCTCCTGTTCGCTGGACAGGATGCATGCATGCAAATTAGACTGCAGTCGTTGTCTCGAAGAGCGGGTGGTAGACGTGCGGCGCAGTGATGAGCAGCGTCACCAGGGACTTGTCGTCCTCGGGACGGCCGTCGCTGGCCGACTTGGGCGGCAGGAATCGGAGCGGCTGCTTGGTGTTCGGCCGACAGTCGATCAGCTCGATGCGAGCAGAGAACGCGGAGGCGGCAAGCGAGATGAGATTCGACTAAAACAATTGCATATCCTCTCGCCATTGTCAGATCGTTCCGAG
>JACMII010000102.1:15264-29361 GCA_014805405.1 Bunonema sp. RGD898 | reverse complement strand
TCGTCGGTTAGCCAATCCGCGAGCAGTCGATTCTCGGACTCGCCACACGTTTCCGTTCCCTCCAGCTTGGCCGAGTAGATCTCAAAGGCTCGAACGACGAGCCAGGCGATGGCGCCCGTCTTGACGTCATCCGGAATCGGCCCTCTTTCGCCATCATCCTCGCACTGTTCCTGGTGCTGTTCGCCGGCCAACTGCAAGTGATTTCCGGCTTAGTACCTTCAGTATTTCATCATCGTCAACAAGGTCACTCACCCACGCATGTAGCCGGCGTACGGCGGCAAGTTGGACGTCGAAGGTTCCGTCTCCACGGTCGCATCCTGACGCCGAAGATGACGCCGCTGCCGTCGGGCGCCAAGAGGCCAACGGTGCGCACCGTGCAAAGGCGGCGCACAGGGGCTGCAGAGGGAATTCACTCGCTCGTTCACATTTGACCACGCCCCTTGCACACGAATAGCCGCAGCCCCGCCGAGCCCCACTCCATTCCTCTCGCTCGCTCGAAGAAAGAAGAAAACGCCATGTCCCCTCGACAAGCGCTGCTAGCCGGATTGCTGGTGCTTCGGCCGGTGCTGATCGCGGCACTGGTGTGCTACGAGACGGCCGAGGACGGAACCGTGGCCGAGGTGGAGAGCGCACTCTGGACGCACTGCGTCTACGTCCCATCATTCGGAACGGCCAGCGGAGCAAGCAAGAAGCCGCAGGTAACGTTGTGTGTGTGTGTGTGGCACTTGTACCATCCATCCTAGTTTGCCAGTCCACCGAGAGCAAAGAGAGAGGAGTGAGACGTCTCGTCGCTTTTCCCGTAGCTATCCACATGGAAGGAGAATATCGCCAAGTTCGACGAACATCATCGATCTCTGGTCTACCCGTGCCTCCGCGCATTCAACGCCACTGGCCTCTTGTGCAGAACGATCGCGCACGCGCGCGTTGATGATAGTTTGATGCCATCCAAGCCATCGTGCACAGCGATGTTCCAAAATAGCTCGCTCTCTTTCCCATACGCCACTAGATAATGTGCCCTTGCATTGGGTAATCGAATCTTCTCCCGCATTCTGACGTCTCATGCACAGGTGTTCGGCATCGGCGAGGCGAGCGACGACACGACCTTCTTCAACACGATTCTACGTCAAAGCGATGACGCCTCATACCAGATCCTGAACTTTTGCCTGCTCGAGGTTGGCTGTCCTTTTCACGATGGCCCCTAGATTACACGACCCTCTTCTAGAAGTACGACTACGGTCTGGTGACGGGCGCTCTGTCCTCACCGCCCGACTTCATCTTCCGGTGCATCTGCAACACGGATCGCTGCAACGCGCCGCTCATCAACTTCGGCGCCTACATCCACTCGATCGAGCAGTCTAGCAGTAGCAGCAGTAGGCAACCGCAGCTTGCCGCCGTCGTCGAGAGTCCTCCTTCGCCAAACTCGCTGGCCGCCGCCGCCATCCAGCTCTGAGCAACCCGAGTGATACCGAGCTCCACAAGATCCCCCACCCCCGTCTGAGCACTGTCGATGATCTCACGAACTCAAAGACATTCCGCTACTCTGTGAAGAAACGGTGAGCGAACGTGGGTCTTCGGCGCAGAATTCCGTGGCGCCTGTGCCTCTCGTCGAACGACGACTTGTAGTGCTACTGTGTGGTGTCCTTCGTGCCTCTGCTTTTCTTGTCTCTCGTTCCCGGTCCGCCCCCACACCGCTGTCTGGATTCGTTGCACCCCGCAGGCTGGCCTTTCTCACTTTCGAAATGCGTGTCGATATTTCGAGCCACTGGTCCCTTGACGCGTCACAACCGGCGGCGCACGTCCGCTCGCGTCGGGAAGCCTTTCCCACAGCCGCCCCGTATATTCGCGCCCAGTCAACCGTACGTGGGGGGCGGGGGAAATCGCCGCCGCCGCTTCTCTGTGTTCATCTCTTCTCGCATGGCACCTCGCCTTCTCAGCCAGCTCTTCTTCGTCTCTCTCATCTCCTCACGTATTCAGCGTGACGTGAAGCGCGGCCTGAGTCGCGTATTCACCGACGGTGGCACACGTGAAGAAGGCGAGCGGGCGGAGGAAGGCAATCCTCCCACTCAAAGGAGACGCGAAAATGTCAGTACGAGTCGAGTCGACAGAGAACAGCTGTGGGCGCGCTAAGTGCCTTTTCCCTTACATTCACACACATCTTTGCATAAGAGTGCAAGGTAAAGGTGAGGTCGGTGGACAACACGACAACACCCAAACACTGCAACACGTAAAGCTACGAAGAGAGGCAATGGCCCCGGGGGCACGTGTTGCTGATGTTGCTGCTGCCGCCGCTGCTGCTGCTGCTGCTGTTGTTGTTGTTGTTTTGGTTGCACGTCGATGGCGCAAAACACGACTACGAGCAACAGCTGTTCTTCGCATGTTGCTGCTGCTGCAACCATTTCAACGTCTCGCAGTGTGCTGCTGCTGCTGTCAATCTTCCCCGACTCCTTCTGACTCTACGTCACATCCAAAACGGGTAGAAATGCGGGAAGGAACGCGGAAGTGAAATGCTCCTCCCGTCTGTGGCCTGTCATCTTCTTCCCTGCGGCACCTTTGGCCGCGGCGGAAGCGAGCGGCGAGGCCTGCGGCGCAACCACTTTGCACTAATAACTTTCTCTCACCAGCTCACGACATATCGATGATGTCGTGGAGTGGCGAAGGAATTATGCGAATGCACACAGACGATTGTACTGACACGGGCGGACGAATGAATGGCTGAGTATGAATGGCACCACGAAGGACTACTCTCTCTTCTTCTCATCTATAGTAGACCGGGTGGCACCGACGCACTTTCCCCCCGCCGCCCGCCCACAGGGGCGGCCTTTCTCATTTTTGTCCCGGGTGCAAGCGGCGGACACCTCAACGCGCGCGCGCGCGCACGCATAAACGAGAAAACAATCGTCTTCTGCCGTATCTTGCGCTACGGTGAGGAAGATGATTGGGGTTTAGGTTCTTGGCGGTATCCTGTTTTCCTCTTCCTTCTCTTTGTGACAGCCACTTTTGCTAGCTGTATTTTGCGTTCGCATGATGACCCTAGGCCCACCCAGGGGATCTTGCTGTTTTTCCACCTCTTCTTTGCTTTTTCTCCCTTCTTCTTCCTCACGGGGTCACAATTTTAATAAGGGTCTCTGCCTACGCATCGGAGCAAGAGGCAAGCAAGCAGCAAGCAAGCAAATTATGCGCACTCCAACTTGTCTCCCAAGAGAGGGGGAAAGATTTCCGCGCGCCGCCATCTAGAGTCAACGGACAGAGGGACTAAAGATGAATGCGCGCGCGCGCACGCGTGCGTCGTCGTCGTCGTCCATTAGTGCACGGACCTGTGTGAGCTGGGCGAACGAAGAGAAATGATGTGGTCTGGGTCTGCAGCGTAGGCGACCGCTGTGTCGGACGCCGAGCAGCAAGGCCGCAAGCCAGCAGTCGGGGCCATGAATAGAAGCCGAATCAGGGTCGTCCAGGGGAAGCACACGACGTAGGTTGCGACGCGACGAGAGGAAGTGCAGGAGCTGAAATAGGGAACGGTGTTCCTTGATTCAGTGATGCCCGTTGCGTCAATACAACAGTGGGAAGATCGTCGTCTACTTTTCTTCTTCCGCCTGAACAGACCAAGAGATCAACCGCACCTTGTAGACGGGAGACGCTGCGGAAAATCGTCGTCTCGCAAACGCGCACAAATCCCGCGTTCCGTTTGGCAGGGGCGGTGGCGGCGTCGGTGTGTATTTCGCAGACGCGCCACCACGCGAAATCGGCGTCGCAACTTCGCGCTCGTGCTGGAGGTCGTCGGTCCACTCGAGCGACGAGATTCGCGACAACGACGCGGCCGCACCGTCGTCGTCTTCTCGAATAAAGTCCAGGTTCCTTCGGTGTCTCGGCTCATCTTCGTCGCCGCCCTCGTCGTCCGACGACAGCAACAGCTCGGTTCCGAGCGCCGAATCGACCATGACGTTGTTTCTGCAAAATGCAGGTCTGGTGCGCAGATCAGTTAGTTGACCCCTAGATTCGAATCGCCGTTTCGTTCGTGAAGAATTTGCCAGTTCACCGTCCCCCTCCCCCTAGCTCCATGCGAAAGCTGTGTTCTCTGGCGCGATTTCGCAAAATACTCCCACATATGAACCGCTTCGACTGGTGTGTGACCTTTCTGTCCTCGCAGAATGGCCTCTCAGTCCGCCTCCACAATCTGGGTCCACGCCCCGAAGAAATTCTCATTAGCGTGCGCGCCCGAATTTAGTGCATGGGCATCGTGGCGGTGCAAATGTGCTTCGGTTGTCGGCGAACCAGCTGCCGGGCAGTTCTTACTTGCTGCCGCTGCCACGTCTCTCCTCGCGAATGCGTCACGGCGCCCCCGCAGGTGCAACTCTCGCGGTGTGCGGCTCTATGTCTGGGGGCGCGCCGCAGGAAATCCCCTTATTCTGTTCTTAGAGCACAGACCTCCCACTGCGAAAGCTGCTCGTCATGGCGCCCGACGAGGAAGTCGTTGTCTGAGTAGTTGTCGCCGTCCCGGGTGTCGTGGCGGACGATGAAGTTGCTGGCTTCTCGAGCGTCTGACCCTCCGCAGACGTAGATACATCCCAAAGACTGAGAGCAAAGAGATTGAAGGAGAAAGAGAGAGAGGAATGACGCCAACCCTGTAGGCCTATCGGTGCGCTGTAGTTTACATCGAAGAGCCAGCAGATTTGCGCCCGACGAAGCGGACACGTGTGACAGCACGTCTTCGGAGTCGGCCGCCTCGGAACTGAAATGCATTCGTTCGCGAAGCATACGCTGACGTGATCGTACTCGACAATCAGCACGCTCTGATACATGAACGACGGGTCCTGCGCGCAGACGGATCGCCAGATGTCCGCTGATTCTTCGTCTGCAATTTACTCGTACCCTCGACTCCACGATTTAGCGGATCTCACCGGCTTTTGGGCGTGGAGTCACAGCGGCGGGGTCTTCTTGAGGTGCCGACGTCGTGACGCTCAGGACGTCGTCGAAAACCGACGCCAGATCCGTGGCGTTTGTTCGAATTTCCTGGGCCCCCGCACGCGCGCACTGATTCTTCTGCCCCACGAATTCGTCGTCCCACATCGTGTCCAGTTGCGCGCCTTCCCAGAGAATTCGAAGGGATGCGGAGCCCCTGCTCCTTGTGGAGGCTGTGTCCTCTTGGCGCGGCGTTTCTGCGGCGCGTTTTGCTATCATCATGCAATTCAGCGAACAACTAACTCGGATCTTCGGGCAATGACTCCAGTCCCTGAACTCCCGAAGATGCGCTCATCTTCCGTCGCTGCTCCGAAGCCAGAACCATTCCGGCGGGTCGTCGTTGAAGAACGCCACCAGATGTTTGCCTTCTGGGGTTTTTCAGTCGACAGCGAGGCGAGGAGATGGCGGACGAACTCGCGCACGACATCTTATCCTCGTCCCTCCCGTTTGCGTCGTCTTCTTTCTCGGCTGTAGCGTAGATCTCGGCATAGATGTCATCCTCCTCGTCTTCGGGCTTTCCTCCGACCTTGCTCCTCAGCTCGTAGTCCTGGGCTAGTGCACCGTCAAGGGTTGATCCGACCAGGCGCCAGACGAATCTCGGGCCAAGCAGTCGAAGTCCCGCTCGATAGGCGGCATAGCCCGCGACGCCACAAACGAGGGCGACGGAAGAGGTGCGGGCTGAAATTTAGATGAAATTCGGTGGATTTGAGTACACCGAATGTAGTGAGGACTGAGAACACCCTGGGTATTTTGTTCGTCCGACCGAATGAAATTCGATCGTCTGTCCCTGTTGATAGGAAAAACGATCCGGTGTCCAACTTCCGCTGCTCGGATCTCGATTTCACCTCCAGTTCGATCTCTATCGCTTGGAATGGGGTCGTTCGCTACTTTGGGTGCCGATTCCCACAGCCATCAGTACGTTTTCGGCGCTTTGCGACTGAACCATACAGCTTGATTGTGGCACGTTAAGCTAGCTCATCATGCGACACTGAGACTGTTGCGTTCGCTCACCGAAACGAAACGCGCATCCCTTTCATTTTCTTCCTGCTCTCGACCCTTTCATTCGCCCTTCAGGCTTGTCGCGCCATCTTTCGTTCCCTAGTTTTTCTCAATGCTGACGTGCATGCCGTCTTCGCCGTCCTTGCTTTCGACACACATCCTCTCTTGAGTCAGACTGCCGCCGCGAGTTGAGTGACGGACGGACGGACGGACGTGCTGACGGGCCGACCGACTGGAGTGGCTCTCTCGCCGCATTGCAGGGCGAGACCGCGGAAAGCGTCTCCGCAAACAGGTGACAGCGAGGATGGCGAGGGAGGAGGAGGAAGGGAAAAAGAGGAAGAGAGAGAGAGAGAGTTGCCAACGATGAGGGTGCAACTCGCGAACCTCGGCCGGCGAACGTGCCCACGGTCGCCTGGACGGCCGAGCCCGAGAAGCGACACTCGAGCAGGACGACGGACGCGGCGTCCGACGAGCTCGGCGGACAGCAGACGGACATGGCGGTTTGATGACGAGATTACCCTGCGCGCACGCAACGACATGTTGTAGCGACGAGAGTGAAGGCGATCGGCCAGTGGCGGGGGAGCGAGGGCGAAAATTCACGATCAAAATGCACGCACGAATTCGGGCGCGATCGGGCGGTATGAGACGCGTCGACGAAAGTCTCATTCTCTCTTGACAGACAGCCTGAGTACACATTGGACAAGTGAAACGTCATAGACGCAAAGAAATGGACAGGGGACGCCGGTCACGATAATCGGGGTCACTCTCACGGATCGAGGTCACTCTCACGGAGCGGCGCAGACGGTGAGGTCTTAACGTCAAAGCTCAGGAGGGGACGTTGCGAGTGTAGCGACGTCTCACCGTCCTGGACAGTCACGTAGATTCGTACGCAGTGGAAGTGTGGCGCGCACTTGCGGCGGACGGATCAACACCCCGCGAGTCGAGTGGGCGAACGACGAGGACAACAACAACGGTGGGGGCAGAGAGAGAGAGACACTCTCGAGGGGCAGCGAAACGTGGTGGACACGTCTCCCCTGCCTCCCTCCACGACGTTCCTGTGCGCCAACAGCACTGTGCTGGCCCGGCAGCCTGGGCGACGATCGATCGATCGCGTGCCGCTCCGGACGACAGACAGCCACACCCCGCCCGTCCGCCCATCCGCCGCCGCTGCACTAGTCGTTGTCGCAAACAAACACAGAGCTCGGGAGAGACAATAGGGAAGAGGCGTCAAAGAGAGACGCCGCCACCGGAAGACATTGATCTAGCGGACGGGTATGTCTCGCCATCCGTCCGCTCTCTCTTTTAGATCGGGCCGTCGGCTGTCAGGTGTGGCGGCGGCGGCGGCGACGGCGGGGGAGGGATGGGGGCGAGACGGAAAAAGACGAAACAAACAAGAGCAGAAATAGCGTTGTCGTCAACAAGGGTACGAGGGTCGTCGTGCGACTCCATGATTGAGATGAGTCCCATCCCTCGATGGCAGCAGACATCTTGCCACGTCCTCATCGTCGTCGCAGCGGCAGGATCGACCTTGCGATCACTCATTTGATGGGAATGACAGAAGGCTCATAAAGACTCGAAGCCCATCATCCTCCTCCACATCGTCATGCGTCAGGGATGTGGCCCGGCAACCAACCCAGAGCGGGTCACGATAAAGGTGGCGGCAGGCAGCTAAGAAGCCCTGAGCAGAGGGGAAGGCGAGAGGAGAAAGAGCCCGAGCGAAGGGAGAGGGAGAGATTACAACGGGGTG
The DNA here is from genome assembly GCA_014805405.1 of Bunonema sp. RGD898. Taxonomy (NCBI): domain Eukaryota; kingdom Metazoa; phylum Nematoda; class Chromadorea; order Rhabditida; family Bunonematidae; genus Bunonema; species Bunonema sp. RGD898. The sequence goes on along the minus strand of JACMII010000102.1, from coordinate 21,659 downwards.
GGGGTCTCTGGAACTGCAGCCGCTCGCTCTCTGCCCTGTGTCTTCTTCTCCCCTCCCCCGACTGCTTCTCTTCTGCAGCTGCTGATGCGTCGTATGGTGATGCCTCGCGTTAATGACCCCCCTTTGCGCTTCTTCTTCCCTTTCTCTTCTTTACGATAAGTTTGCCTTCCACGGCAGACAACGGCGTTTCGTCGAGCGGCGCCGGAAGAAAGGGGAAACGGACGAGAAGAACTGCCATTCGCACACGCACATGTCACACCGGGGTCTAATGTGCCTTGACGCTAATTCTCGCCGGCCAAACCGTGAAGACGAAGAGGAGGAGGAGGAAGAAGAAGAAGAGGGAGAAGGCGATGGAATGCTGCTCTTATTTTCGGCTTCAAATCAACGCTCGCGGTTCGTGAAGGGCAATCAAGTCTCGCATGGTTCGCTGACATGCTGGACGTTGTCGAGAAGATGTGCACCGAAAGGCGATCGATTATCGCCACTGTCACTCTTCTAACATTTTACTAGATAGGAAACACCAAATTGGAAGCGATGTGGCAATGAACACACATAGCCTCACAAACGGGTCAAGGCAAGGATGAAGTTGTTCGCTAGATTGGCCGCACCCAGTGGTGGGGGCCGATCATGATGATTCCATCGCGCAGGCTGCGTGCGTTCGTGTCCAATCGACCATCTTCCCGCCCTCTGCTGCCATGCTGCTGCTGCCCCTCCTCCTCCTCTCCCTCTCCGCGTCCTCTCACAGTCAGCACATCCATCGTCTTCCGCTTCCCTGTCCAGGAAGCGCATCCGGAATGCACGCCAACGACTTGCCTCCCACGCCATCTGCGCGCAGACGACCTCGCCAAAAATCAATCCCCCTCCTCCGACGTGCTCAGATGCTTTCTCTGCTAATCAACTTACAACAATGAGCGACGCAGTCTCTGCCCGACGCTATCGATCGGTCATTCTTTTGCGACTCACTCTGTTTCCTGACGTCATGTCTGCTCGTCGGCCTGTTTGCATGCCATTCTCGGCGAGAAGCGGCGAGTCCCTTCTCCACGGGGACCCTGAAGTGGGGCGGCCGTCCGGTTGGACAAGCAAAGAAGGCGTCTTCCTTTTAGAGGAGGAGGACCCCCATCCCCGCTCACCCCCGTCCGTCGCATCCAATTCCCATCACGGGAGAGGGAGAGGCTTGCCTGCGGCCCTCCCCGCACGGCAACGCACATGGATACAAGATTCTCATTCGTCTCGGATGTACGCACCTCAATCGCGTATTCCTAACAGTGGGGCGGAGAGCGTCAGCTACGCAAACGCCGGCGCAATTGGATTTGTAGTGGTCAGTCGATACAAGCGGACATGTGCCACAAAGCAAGCAACCACTACGGAAACACATCTGGCATCACGTCGTCCATCGAATTAAGGTCGGTCAGACGACGTCGTAACACGCGAGTCTCAATCTTTTCGAAATCCCCTCCCTCCCCCAGATCTTCCTCCTCGTCACTCTATGTTGTGCCGTCATCCGTAAGGCAGGATGAGCGAATCTGCACCCTCGCCTCGGAAACACATCTGCCTAGCCTCAGGCGCAGTCAATTTCTCCTCTTCCTCCTCCCTCACGGTCGGGTCAGTCGGGCGGTTCCTCTCTCCTTCCTCCCGCCCCCGGCTCCCAGACCCCAGTCGATAGCAGCAGGCGGACTACTCGGCGTGACAAAAAAGAACGCGCCCCGGGGGGCGCAGCATTCTTCTCTCCCTCTCTTTGGCTCACTACTCTCTCTCTCTCGCTCGCTCGCTCGTTCCCTGACATCAGACACCAGCACCACCACCAGTACTCTCTCCTTCCCGTCCTACTCGCAGAGAAAGAAGAGAAATGGGTGCAATCGAGAAGAGAGTGGGCAGGGAGAAAGGAACGCACCGAAGAGCGCCACGTTGCAGTCCGGGCTCGTCTCGAGCGAGACGCCGAGTTGGGCGATGGCAGCTGACGCGGAAAGAGCCGACTGTCCGACGCACCGCGCCTCGAGGTAGAACAGCGGCTGGCCTGAAGCACGAGACACTTCCCCTTCTCCTTCCTAGGATGCTGTTGCAATAAGACGTGGTTGCGTGCTCTATCGCACACGCACGTTCGTTCTCTCGTCGCACACGCTCACCATCCTCTTCTGCTGCGGCTGTTTCAAAAATGTCATTAGGGACACGCACACACACACACACGTCATCGTGCGAACGACAAGCTGGAGCAAGAAGAGCTTAACCCACCTTCAGCAAAGCCCGTTCCGGCCGCTGCAGCTGCAGCCGTGAAGAGCGTCGCCGCCGCGGACGACATTCCGGCCCTCCTTTCAAGAGGGGCCTCCTCTTGCTGCTGCTGCCGCCGCCGCCGCTGCTGCCTGAAAAGAAGAGTGGCGAACAATGGGTGGCGCGGGTGGTGCGAAAATCTCCGGCGGCGGCAGTCGGTCACGGGAGGACGTGTGCGCGGGATTAGGATTAGGGAAGGGAGAGAGAGAGAGCGAGGGGAATCGGGCGCCTCGCCGGAATGAATGCAATGCTGCTGTCATTGAAACGGCTCTCTCTACGATTTCAATGGGGGCGATCGGCAACAGCGCAAGTGTCTGACAAGTCAAAGTGTCTGGTGAAAGATCCTAAAAAACAGCTGCCTTGAAGAGAGAGAGGGAACTGCCCGCTTGAAAATCGAGACGTCGCCTTCGTGCGAAATTTCTTTGAGCGTGTTCAGAGGAGGTCCACAGTGGAAAATGGCAGGCCACAATACGCGGCACAATCTTCTTACGGCGATAACATCATGAGGGAAATTCTTGCACGGCAGCAATACCGAGATCAAAATCAAAGCTCAAGAAATCAAATTGGAACATGAGGGAGTGGGGGCGTGAAACGCGACTGACGAGACAAACGTTTTTTGGAGGGCGAGTGTGCGGAAACCACGACGCATATGTGATAAATGCTCGCTCGCTTGTCAAGTCCGAGCCAATCGAAAGAGGGGGCGCGCCATCGTGCTGCAGTCGGCCGGGGGAGAGCGGAGGAGGGGGTGCGCGACGGGAAACGACACACGAAAGGGAGAGGGTGAGCGGGAAAGGGAGGTATTGTGGCGGGGGCGGGAGAGGCTCCTCCACCGCTTCGGCGCCGCGCTTGTCTCCTTCCCTCTTCCTCGTCGTCGTCGTCGTCGTTGGCGTCGTCCTCCTCCCCCTCCTCCTCCTCGACAACCAGCAGCCACAGCGGGGGGCGGCGGCGACGGCGGTGGCGTGTCTCCTCCCCCCTTCCCCCTCTGCGCCAGCGCCAATCGATGGGCGCGCGGGAAAGAGAACGCGCGAGCACGACACCCGTCTGCAAGGTCGGTCGGTCGGTCGGTCGGTCGTTTGGTTGGTTGCAGAAGAGAGAGAGAGGATGATAGAGGCGAGCAGCAACAGCAACAGCGCTTTATTGCCCGACAGCAGATGCGCACACGTCTAATCGCCTCGCGAAGGCGACGACGACCACAGCATTTTTATCATCTGCTGGCGCGCGCACGCGTGCGTGTGCTACTTGCAATTGGGACGACGGCGACGACGACGACGAGAAGGACAACAAAAAGCCCGAAGAGAAGAGGGGAACACATGAGAGAGAGAGAGAGAGATGAGATGCGTGAAGGGGGGGGGGGAGGAAGAGAAGGAGGAGGAGTCTGTGTTGTAATTTACACACAACACAGGGAAGCAAGAAGAGGGCCCGACGCGTCGCGTTCTTCGATGATCGGCGTGATCCCCGTCGGTGTGTTCGTCACGTTCGGCGGTAGTATCGGATGACTTGCCACGACCGGCGGCTTACCTCAGCAAACATCACGAACGAGAGCGTTGTTGTTTTGTGTCGAGGCCGCCGGCAATCCTTCGAACGTCCACAAGTTGCAGACCATTGAGCACGGGTAGTGGGAATTAACGACTCCGCGCTGCTCCTCTCTCCCATTTCTACACCCTTATCATCTGCGAGATGAGGCGTCAGAATGTTGATTGTCAGTCTCATGAATTTCGGAACGACATTCGCCTTGATATGAGAAGACTTCTTTGCTTGTAACGTCGAGCAGACGATAAAGACCGCTCTCACCATCTTTCGATATGCTACATGAGTCAAAAAATGAAGAAATCAGTCGCCAGCGGGTAGTTCAATTCCAGCACCAGCCAATTAGCAGGAACCGCTAACAGTTCATGTATGCAGAAAAAGAAACTTGCGAACATTGACACGTACAAGGTGAAGAGAATAGCTTGCCCCAGGCAACGGCTCTGTGGTGGCAGACACGCCTTCGTACTGCCGTTCGACCTCGAGCAAGTAGACCTGTGTGGTGCGCAGCTCAAGGTGGTTCACCTCGTGTGCGTGCGTGTGTATGCGCATGCGCTTTTTCTCGGTTCTCTCGCTTTTTCCTCTCTCTCTACTCTCAGCTGTGCACTCCACTACAACCGGGGGCTATGAAGCACGCGACATTCATCATTCGTCTCTTCTTCTTCTTTCTCTCTCCCAGAGGAGCTACTGCCACTGCAGTGCACAGGGAGTGGGGGGGGGGAGAGAAGAGGAATTGAGGGAGGAGTGCAGAGACAGGCGAGACAGACACTCATCATCGACTCAGTTCTCTGGGCCGAGTGGGGCGTCAAGTTTTCTCCCCGCTCGCCCCTCTTCAGTCTCTCTCTCGCTCACTCTTTCTCTCTCTCTCTCGCGGGAGCCTGCTTCTTTTCCTTCGTCTCCTTCTTCTTTCCGCTGCTGCCCCGTTTTGTTGTGCGCTACGCCGTGTGCAGAGCCTCTCCTCTCGCTCCTCTCACCTCATCAGTCCTCACTTCTTCTTCCTCTCTCTCTCCTCTCTGCTTCCCTCTCCTGCTCTGCTCTGCTCGCCCCGCCGTCTCCCCGCCCGCGCCCTGCGTCTGACAGCCAGTCCAGCATTACTTGCAGAGCGGCGCAAATATCCGCGACTCGGAGACTGGGCGCCGGCGGCCAACGCGATGGGCAACGACACGTCAGTCTTGCTGGCCAGAGGCGAGCAAACTTCAGTCGAAACGCGCGGCGCGGACACGATGCTGATGGCGCCGCCGTCGAGGGGCAGACGGGCAAGCCAGGCGGCGCAGGTACATTCGTTGCCCCCATCTTGCAAGAGCAGTCTCGCTCACTTGTCGTCTCCTACTGTGCAGGCGTGTCTTCTGACTCCTTTTCTCATTTGCGCAGCGGCGCATCGTCAGCCAGACATTCGTCTCGGCCGCACATCCAGCCAACTAGTTGGAAATGCATGCGCGCGAAAGAAGGAGAGGGAGGAACTTTTGCGAGCATCGCCTGTTCCCCAAGCAGGAGCCCCAACCACTTTGCCTGCTGCGCGTGACAATACGTCATCGGGGTGAAGACCGATGAGCAGCACCATCACCACCACCATCATCATCATCACCCCATCGTCATAGGGTCGCCTTCTTCTAGTCGCCGTTAGCAGCCGTGCAGAAATGAGAAGCCTGATGTGGGGCTGTTGAAAGGGGAGAAGAGAAGACCCAATACTTTTCTCCTCCTCCCACCGAGCGAGAGAGAGAGAGAGAAGGTGGCATCGAGTTTGGACGACTCAGCGCGGTGCTGTGGCAGTCATTCGAAATCAGATACAGCAGCGGGGGAAGTTGTCTGCGCCCCCGAATTCTCTCTCCCTCTCGCTTGCTCTTCTTTCATTCCTACCAGCTCCTCCGCCCGCTCTGATTTCCGAGCTAGTCGTCTAGAAACGGCCCGAATCGTCGTCTTCTTTTAGACAGCCCTGCTCGAGTTGCCGACGGCTTCCAGCTCGCTCGAAAACAACGTCGGTCTCTCGCGACTGGACAACGGAAACAGCGCTTCACCGAGGTAATTCACTCTTGTGAAAAGGGCTTTCAACAAATTGTCGCATATATGCGCACAGTGAAAATTCGACTTCCCTCGCTGCGAAATCTCAGACGTCCACATTACACTAGCCAGGCTGGTGGGTGTCGGAATCCGAAAACAACCATCTCCAACTACGATTGGAAGTGGCTGCGGGTACCGAAAAAATAGCGACCGTGTGACTATCCTCACGAGTTGTGAGAGTGCGCCGAAAAAAGCGAGCACGGCCGGTGCAATTGTAGAATTGTCTCAGTTGATCATTACCTTCTAATGGCGGACTCGTGTTTCTAATCTTGCTCGTCTATTTGCGGTGACACTCTAACTGGTCATGGAGATAGTCACGTAGCTTCTACATACCCCCCATTATTATGGTTCGGTGAAAATGTTCGCACTCTCATTTCACTACATGACGCGTCTTCCTCTAGCGCGAGAGGCTATAAGCCGCATGTGATCAAAGTGAGCCAGACTTCCGTGCAATTTATAAGTTGTTTGCGACGGCGGCGGCGGCGGCGGGGAGGATGATGAAGAAGAAGATGATGTGGTGATGGTTCGTAGGCGTCGTCGGTCCGCCG